>ML802031.1:382915-411519 GCA_009831015.1 Picea engelmannii
TATTGTTATCTATTGAAATGCAAAGAACTATAATAATGGTTTAAACATTAACATGGTATCAGAGCCAAGCTAAAGAGAGCATCTTTCACAAGAGAAAAGTGAAAAACGTCACTGTTGTCGTACATGCAAATTAGGGATTTTTGTTGGTAAGGTATTTCAGCCCTAAAACCATCTAGAAACGTGTGCCCTCCCTCAAGGATCATTTTGGCACCTTCAGCGCAATATTTTAGTGGCTAGATCTCCTGAAAAGTGAAACATTAATTTCACAAAGTACCAGAAGTACTAGAAAACCAGAGTACCAAAAGTACCAGAAGTACCAGAGTACCAGAAGCACCAGTCCAGAAATCCGCATATCAAGTTTGGAGGGGTAAAATTTGGATCTTTTCAAATCCAAGCACACCAGGCTACTCGCATCAGCTAAGCGCACCTCCTGGTAAGTTCATAATTTGATTTTGAACACTTTCATTTTTTGGACATTTTCCCAGCTTCAAGTAAAACATGTCTACAAGCGTTAAGCTTATTGGCAAGCTAGAAGGTGTGGAAAACTTTCGTGCCTGGAAGTATAGGATTGGCCTCATTCTTGAAGAGAATGAATTAGCAAGATTCGTCAAAGAAGAAGTGTCGAAGCCCGACGATGCTGCAGGAAAAGCAAAGCACCAAAAGGACACAATCATGGCCAAAAGAATCATTACAGATTCAATCAAAGATCACCTGATTCCCTATGTGTCATCAAAGAAGACTTTGAAAGAAATGTTTGATGCCCTAAACAGACTATATGAAGGAAAGAATATAAACCGAAAGATGAATATTAGAACTCAGCTCAAGAATACAAGAATGCAGAAGGGAGAATCAATCCAAGAATATTTCTCTAGAATATCCCAATTCAAAGAGCAACTAGAAGCAATCAGAGATACTATAGACGAAGATGAACTTATAATGATGGCCCTAAATGGCCTCACAAGACCTTGGGATGCATTCATCCAAACGATTTGTGCAAGAACAAAGAAACTAAAGTTTGATGGTCTATGGGAAGAATGCATTCAAGAAGAGACAATAGTAGCTAATCGTGAAGCGTTACTAGAAAGAGATGATGATCAAGCCCTAGCTACTCACACCAAAGGAGGAAGGAAGAAGTCCTACATCCAGAAAGAGACTTATAAATAGTCTCAACCCCGAAACAAATTTAATCATAAAGAATCTCATCCAAGGAGATTTTAGAAGAAATGACAACGAAAGGAAAGAGATTACTCATATGTACAATGCTACCATTGTGACAAGAAGGGACACATTGCAAAATTTTGTCCAGCTAGACGAGAAGAATACAAGAGGAAACATAAGAGGCACCATGCTCGTGCAGTTGAAGATGAAGAGCCACCCGCAAAGATGATAAGAGAACAGATCAAAGACTATGTATTAATCTCAACCCTATTAGGATCGGTAACACATGGAGAGGACACTTGGCTCATTGATAGTGGTGCATCAAAGCACATGACAGGTCAAAGAGACATTCTCTCTTGTATTTCAGAAAAAAAAAATTCTCAGAAAGTGACACTTGGAGATGATTACCAATATCCCATCAAGGGAGTGGAAGAATCAAACTACAAGCTTAAATCAGGAAATTCTATGAAGATGAAGGATGTACTCTATGTACCAGGTTTGACAAAGAACCTACTCTCCATTTCAGCTTTATAAAAGAAAGGCTTCAGAGTTGCCTTTATAGATGGAGAAGTTTTTATGTGGGCTAAAGGAGAAACCATAAAAGAAGCAATCATCATTGGAAAATAAGAGAATGGTTTGCATAAGCTAAAGGGTCACTCAGAAGCTGCCATGACACATGCCATTGAGAATCCATGTGAACTTTGGCATAGAAGATTAGCTCACATTAACTACAAGGTGCTACCATACATATGCAAAGCGGTCACAAGTTTACCAGAACTCAAGGTTGACCATGAAGGCGTATGCAATGGATGTGCACAAGGGAAGAACATCAAGAACCCCTTTTCGAAGAGAGACAAAAAAGCAGAAGGAGTCTTATAACTCATTCATTCAGATGTTTTTGGCCCAATGCCACCGTCCTCCATTAGTGGGTATGTATACTATGTATCATTTATTGATGATTATTCTCATAAAACTTGGGTGTATTTTTTGAAATCTAAAGATGAAGTGTTCAGCAAGTTCAAGGAATTAAAAGCCTTGATAGAGAATCTTTCTAAAAGAAAGATCAAGATACTCAGGTCAGATAATGGAGGAGAATACACCTCAAAAGAGTTTGTGAACTTCTGTAGAGATGTTGGGATCAAGAGGGAACTCACTACTCCCTATAATCCTCAACAAAACGGTGTAGCTGAAAGAAAGACCAGAACAATAATGGAAGTTGTGAAGACCATGATCCACGATCAAGATCTTCCTATGTGCTTATGGGCAGAAGCAGCAATGACAACCATGTATGTGAAAAACCGATTGTCCCATAGTGCACTTGGGTTCAAGACCCCAGAAGAGATGTTCACTGGAAAGAAACCAGAGGTAAGCCATCTCAAAATATTTGGCTGCCCAGTTTTTATACATATTCAGAAAGAGAAGAGAAACAAGTTGGAACCTTCAGGAAAGAAGGGAATATTTGTGGGATACTGTGAGGTCTCCAAGGCCTTTAGAATTTATATACCAGGTCACCATCACATTGAGATCAACAGGGATGTGACCTTCGATGAAGATGCAACGCTCAAGAAATCGAGAAGATTCTGGTTCGAAGAAGTATATGAAGAGGAACCCGTAATACCCAGAATTGCAGAATTAGTGAGGGAGGTTCCCAGAGCGGCAAAACCAGTGAAGGAAGTTGTAACTTCCCCTGATGAGGAAATCCTAGAAGATCATGACATAGTATAATTTCAAGAACCTCCTCAAATGATGATCTTCCATAAGAGAAATCGTGCTTAGGCAAGAGAGATTATTCAAGATGGAGAGAAGTATGGTGTTCCTGAAGGAACCATGAGATAGGTGAAGAAACCAAATCCATTCTCCAGTTATACGGCTTTGATGTGTGATCTCCTGGAGAAGGAGCCTACTTGCTTTGAAGAAGCCATTCAGAAGAAAGAATGGGTAGATGCCATGACAGAGGAATACCAATCCATAATAAAGAATGATGTATGGAAAATAGTTCCCAGACCTAAAAGTAAGGACGTGGTATCTTCCTAGTGACTCTTCAAAATAAAACATGTTGCTGATGGAAGTATTGAGAAGTATAAAGTGAGATTTTTCCCTCGTGGCTTTTCTCAAAAGGAAGGCATTGACTATGAAGAGACATTCACTCTTGTATCCAGATACACTTCAATCAGAACCATCATAGCCCTTGCAGCTAAGATGAAGTGGAAGTTACACCAGATGGACGTAAAGACAACTTTCCTAAATGGTGTCATCGAAGAGGAAATGTATGTACAACAACCTCAAGGATTTGAAGTTGAAGACAGGAAGTCTCTTGTCTGCAAGTTGAAGAAAGCCTTGTACGGATTGAAGCAAGCTCCTAGAGCTTGGTATGGCCAGATAGATAGTTTCCTGACGAGCTTGGGCTTTACCAAGAGTAAAGCAGATTCTAACCTCTACTTCAAGGTTATGAACGATGAGCCAGTGATATTATTGCTATATGTGGATGACTTATTCTTAACTGGAGAAGAAAATCTCATCACTGAATGTAAGAAGAGACTCACCTCAGAATTTGAGATGAAAGACCTTGGCCTAATGCATTATTTCTTAGGTCTTGAGGTATGGCAGAGTGCAGAGAGGATCTTCCTTAACTAAGGGAAGTATGCAGTCGAAATCCTGAAAAGATTTGACATGTTAGAGTGTAAGTCCATGAATACACCCATGGAAACGAAGCTGAAGTTGTTGGTCGACACTTCGTCAGAATTGATTGATGCCACGCTTTATAGACATATTATTGGATCGTTGATGTACCTCACGAACACCAGACCAGATATTTGTTTTGCCGTGAACACCTTAACTCAGTTTTTGGTAGAACCTAGACATGTTCACCTAGTGGATGCAAAACATGTGATGAGGTACCTTAAGGGTACATTAGATTGTGGTCTCAATTATGATGGAGATCATGATTTCACAATGAGTGGGTACACTGATTCAGATTGGGCAGGAAGTGTCTCTAACAAGAAAAGCACTTCAGGATGTTGTTTCAGTTTGGGATCAGTCGTGATCTCATGGCAGAGTAGGAAGCAATCTAGCATTTCTCTTAGCACGGCGGAAGCATAATACATTGATGCGTGTTCTGCCAGTTGTGAAGCTATATGGCTTCGAAAGTTGTTGACCGGTCTATTTGACCTAGAGATGGAAGCAACCACAATCCTATGTGACAACCAGAGCTGCATAAAGATGACAAAGAATCTTGTATTCCATGACAGTTCGAAGCACATAGAGATCCGATATCATTACATCTGTGACATGGTGCAGAAAGGAGCCATAAAACTCCAGTACGTTAGCACAGATGAATAGGTTGTCAATGTGTTGACCAAGCCTCTATCTCGTGTAAAGTTTGAGCACTTTTGAGATAAGCTTGGTATAGTCTGAAAGAACCTTCCTCAAAAGGGGGAGCAGTGATGAGATGAGATGTGACTAGGACTGTGCTTCCGACTTGATAGTTGTGACGTAAAGCCAGTCTAGTATCTTGCTTCCAACTTGATTGTTGTCACGTAAAGCAAGACAATGAGATGAGACTAGTAATTTCCTTTCGTCTTGATAGCTGTGACGTAAAGCCAGTCTAGTATCTTGCTTCCAACTTGATTGTTGTGACGTAAAGCAAGACGATGAGATGAGACTAGTACTGTGCTTTTGGCTTGATAGCTGTGACGTAAAGCCAGTCTGGTATCTTGCTTCCAGCTTGATTGTTGTGACCTAAAGCAAGACAATGAGATGAGACTAGTACCGTGCTTCCGACTTGATAGTTGTGACGTAAAGGCAATCTAGTATCTTGCTTCCAGCTTGATTGTTGTGACGTAAAGCAAGACGATGAGATGAGACTAGTATTGTGCTTCCGGCTTGATAGTTGTGACGTAAAGCCAATCTAGTATCTTGCTTCCAACTTGATAGCTGTGACATAAAACAAGACGAGTATTGTGCTTCTAGCCTTACAGTCGTGACGTAAAGCCAGTCCAGTATTATGATGATGAGCCAGCCTCGTGCTGTGATGATGATGTATTAGTTTTATACTAATCCATATCAATGCAGATGATGTATTAGTTTTATACTAATCCATATCAATGCAAATGATGATTGCACTCCTTTGAGAATGACGATGTTGTCGATGAAGAAAACTTCCGATGATTTATAGATACGCCAGTCAGTGTTCCAAGATGATATTGATGATGTTGTCCTCCTGATGTTGTTGATGATGCAGTCCTCTCTCTCGCCTGATGTTATTGAAGAATACCCTTCTTATTAAGGGGGAGTGTTGAAATAATGTAACTGCAAAGTGTATTCTGATTATTATTTGATATATTATTCATTGGATCAATCCCCATTGTGGATTGATCATGTCGGTTATTGTAAAATACCAAATCCCCTTTTGCGGATTGGTCATAATGTAATTGTAATAGGCTAAAGAAGAAGTTGGGCCCAAAATATATCAAAGAGGCCCCAGAATATAATAAAGGTGGTTATAACCACCCAGAAGAAGAAGTCGGCCCTGCTAGTGAAAAGACACTTTCACACGTGCCAGATTTGTATAAATAAGGAAGCTAGCACCTCACTTAGACACACACTCACTTGTTCATTGAGAGACAAGTTTTGGAGCTGCAATTGGAGAAGAGAGAGAGAGAGAGAGAGAGGCGCTTCTTTGGGAGAGGAATTTCTGTATTTGTTTGAGTTATCTCTTGGCATTGTATTGGCTATCTATAATAAGGAAGTTTTGCTGGGTTTTCTTCCCCATGATGGTTTCCCAAGATAAATGACGTGTCTCTTGTGATTGTGTATTTCTCAGTGATTCTATCTTATGCTATTGTTATCTATTGAAATGCAAAGAACTATAATAATGGCTTAAACATTAACAATAAGTACTATGAAAAGTGTAGTATATTGAATTCAATTGATACTATCTATAATGTACTCTTTAAAATTCACGAAAAATGCAAGATAAATCATACCTCTAGAATGCCTAGAGTGACTTGGAGTGAGATTTTCCAAACTCAATTCAATTTTAATAATGAAATCCTCTTTTACAAATGTTTTCACTATTATTGTTAGCCCTTTATAAAGAACCTAGATTTTTTCCATAAAACCTTTTTGCAACTAAAAAATAATTTTATTTGTAATGATTATAATTATAAATGTAACTTTTTATAGAACAAATACATATATTTCAATGTTAGAAAACATTCACAAATATTGTAATTACTACTCACATGTGTCCCACCTTCATTAAATTCTTTTGAATTTTTTGTTCTTTTCGAGCGTTCCTCTTCTCTCTTCCACACTCAGTATCATCTTCCAATCTGTGTCTTTTGGAATACACATGATATGTAGCTTTATTAAATGATATGATAACAAAGTATGTACATAAAATTCATGGAATAAAATATATCCATAATTTGGCTTGAGAATTAAAAAATACATATGCAAAGACACTTTGGTCACATACGACGATAATCAATTTCATGATGTCATTTCATAAACAATTTTCTTACCATTTTACAAAAAAACATGGGAACAAATTATACACCTAAGACTTTATATGATGGATATCACAATAAAACTATCAAAAGGAAAGGGATATAAAACTAAAAAAAATTCTAAGCCATTTATAAGCGAGGAAAGTAATTTTATTGGTAATTTGGATTAGTTATTTAAGGACCCAATATGGTCAATTTGAAGAAATGGAACCTAATAAAGGAGATTAGACTTGTCCAACTATTTTACATCCATATCATTACAAAATTCTTGAGGGGTATTCCTTGCTCACAAGGAGAAGGCAACATAAAACTACCCTTATTATCAGACAAAGCAACGCCTTATAAAACTAAAAGCAAAAAGAGGGTTTTATGCCCACACATGGAACAATTTACCGATAGGGTTTTCATACACAAAAATCAACAAAAATGAAAACCCATCAAATTTATGCTCAAACAAGGAATGGTTTAGTGACAGGGTTTTGATACCAAAAATTCAACAAAAATGAAAACCCATAAAATTTATGTCGGAACAAAGAACGATTTACCCATAGGGTTTTGATGCCAAAAATAAAAGTTAGTGTTTGTAAAAAAATTATTGGCAGAGAGAGAGAGAGAGAGTTAACTTCAACATTTCTCTTAGTGTGTTCATTCCTTTGTCATCATCGAAGAGGTCTTTACTTAGAGTTAGCAATTGAATGTTTCTCCTCGGTGGTGCCATGTTTGGTTTCATTTCACACATTGAAAGTAAAAAATAGTTGAATGACTTTAATGGTTAACCTCTACCCCCAAATGGGCACTTGTTGGCTCCTCTCCATGTGATCGCGTAAACAAATCCAACTGCAAACACAAAAAATCAAAGTTAATTAATGGCTATTATAGCTAAGATAACATCAAATATCGAGAAGAAAATGAGGAATTGATATCTCTTACCTCCTTCAAGGGCTCCATGGTGTTAGGATATTCAAACACATAAGAGTTAGTTAAGATCAACTTGGTCTAATGTGTCTTCATGCCAAGTGTGTTCTTTAGGATGCATTGTAATTATCTAATTCGACGATCACGATTATGTTCTAGACATAAAGTGATTGGACAATTCATCTTCTCCTTGATACCAACGACTATATTTTTCTTGTAAGTAAGTATTTTCTATTCAACTATTAACATAATGTACATAGATGTTTGTTGTCCCCAATAATCCATATAGCACAAGGTTTTTCAACAAGACCCAAAAAAACCCATGATTGTTTTCATTCTTAAAGAGGGAAACCATGTTTGAATCAAAAGTGTAACCATTCATAACTATAACTAACCAAAATTCTAAAAAGATAATAAATAAGTAAACTAGATAACTAGACTCTCTAAACATGAACATATGAAACAAAAGAGAACCATATAGAGTCAGACTAAGAAAATCCAGGTCACTTTCAACCATGAAAAAGAGGCACCTAAGAGGCAGGTGCAGAGGTGATGGTGTCAAGTCCCATGTCCATTGAATCTCCAACCTATTGACGTCCGTCCCGAGTGACTTGGAACATACCATCATTACGTTTAACTAACCAAGAGACCATTGTAATTAGCAATCCGTTATGGTTTTCCAGATTTTCCAAACGCGGAGGCATGGAAGCACGAAGGGAAAATACAAGAAAAGGTCAAAGGGAACCATGGGGAGAGATAAAAAAACGGGTCGAACGAGACCCAAAGATCAAGAAAAATCCACCAACAAAGGTCAAAATGAGCTACAGGGCGCATCTGGGCCACATTTAACCATCCAACGTTCATCATAGCCACTAGAGCGAAATGTACCGTGGAACCAGAGCCATTAACAGTCATGACTACCTTCATAACTACGAGTTGCCCTAAGATCTTTCCATGGGTAATTTCCCACCTTCTCCTACTCCACAAAATGAATGTCCAGTCGGACTGCACGCGTGCTCTCTTGTGGGAGTGGGATATCAGACGAGATAGGACCTGCTATCACACAAGTTGTAGGTTGGGAAAGCTTGACCCAACCACAAAAGAAAGTGCTACAACTTGGGAATCCTACACCCAATGTCACCTCGATGCAGGTCCCACGCTTCAAGGGTGAGTAGGTCACTATAGCGAGGCAATCCCAGTGACCCTAGGGGGAATGATATGTAGATGAATGGATATGGAAGTGGAACCCCTAGAATTCAAGTTTAAGTGGAGTGAGATGTGGAAAGAGATGCCTTGTAAGTTAAGTGATTTCCCCCCCAAAGGTATAGTACTTCTCCGGATGATTGTACCTGCCCGAAACACAAGAAAATCCAACTTGCAATGATATATGTTAGTATGGATCAACGAGGTAAGCTTGTTGTCCCTAATTTTTAGGAGTAGAAAATAGCTTATGTCAACAAATAAATCATTCTAAATCAACATGTAAAGCATAATATCAATCATCAATATTATCAATAAATTACCAACTCCAAGCAAGAGATCTTTCAAAAGACAAAATTTCACGTCTACTAAGGCAATGATTTTATATCTCCAATGCAAAAAAGAAATGACTGGTGCCTTTAAAAATTGGGTTAATGGAGTCAATTAAATGAACTAGAGATACTACTTCCTTGGGGTGTAAATCCTCTTAGTTCCCAAGTCAAGTATATCTAGTTAGGGTTTGAGAATGAGGGGTGTAAATCCTCTTACTTCCTCAAACAAACCCATGCAACATCAATGGAATTGAAGCAATAAATGATTGAGACTATAGTGCGGGTGTAAATGCTCTTACTTCCCACTTATCTCCTAGCAAGATAATCCTTGACTTGAAACAAACGATAGTATAAGGGTAAAAACCATACCAAATCAAGAAGATGCTAAGATAATCCACCATAAAAGCTATAAAGCATTCATCCAAGGATAGCGCCTCACTCCTCCATCAACCATTCACAAGGGATAGCCATAAACAAGTGCACAAGAGACAAATATGCCAAGTGTAGCGAAAATTTCAGATCAAGTCTTCTCACAAGAGGGAGAGTTGTGTTTAAATGAGATCTTATGATATCTTATTTATACAAAACGTCACCAAGGTGACTTGTCCATATATTAAGGGGTAAACCACAACACTAGGGGTCAACAACCCTAATATTGCCCCCTTTAACAAAGTAATATTAAACAATTCATTTAAAGTTTCACTTTTGCACAAATAAAACCCTAATTTTACATGGATGTCACCCCTTTAGGGGACATTTTTCCATTTGGGACAAGTTGTTGGTGTTGGAGAAGCTATGGTAGGCCTCCAAAGTCCATATGTCAAGCATTTATGCAATATCCTCATGGCCAAGGGCTCATTCTCCTCAAAACGTCTATGTGTCAATGTGTGGCAACACCACTACCAAACCCTATCCCCCAAGTATGACATCAAGCTCAAAAGGAAGACGTTTTGCCTCTCCTGGGAAAATCGTTTGGCATGTGAGGGTTGGGCTAGGTCTTCCACATCATCTTCTAGGTCTTCAATTATTCATCTCTGTAATTCGACATGTGGACCCTTGGCATCCAACCTGTGGGCTTGCAGCCCCATGGAAGCCCAAGCTAGGCTTGTTCTCCCAAAATTGTCCACCAACTAGGTCCTGCAAACACAAATGAGCATGCCCTCCAAGGATCTCAAGTCATAACATCATGATAAGTGAATCCAATCAATAAATGATCCACCTAAGCAAGTGCATCAAAGATCACTATATCAAACAATTGATTGCTCAAAGACACTGTGTGACTTGTCAAGCTTGAATATGGGAGGGTTGATGAGGTGTGCTATTGGGTAGATCTTGCCCTGGGTCAAGGAGAGTTTCCAAGAGATCCCTCTCTAAGCCATGCAAAGTGGGTGAAGTGGTTGGGGTCAAGAATCAATTGGCATAGGGCTCATGACATACAAGGGGTCGTAGTGTCTCATTCATGGGTGCGTTTGTAGAGGGTGTGTGGTACCTTTGTCCACAATGCACTTTTTCCAAGCCCATTAATTTCCATTCTTTTATTCTTTCATAATTTCAAGGAGAGGTTGAAGGTAACAACCCTAGCGTGGTGACTAGATAATGGCAATGTCACCCACAAACACCTAGTGGAAATAAGAAGGTTTCCTCGTGATGAGACCCCCTTTCTCTCAACCATGCAACTAAGAGCCATTACCCTAGTTTGGTGACCAGATGATGGCAATGTCATACCACTAGATATTCATGGACGTGATAGGTCGGCTCGTGATGAGACCTCCTATTCTTCAACTAACCTTTTAAGCATTATTTATTATATTGTGGGTCCCCTTTACTCAAAGATAAGTGTTTCACTGCTTTCTTGGGTGATCCCTGGATGAAGCATCTGGAAGGTTCATACAAGGTTTTTATCTTTTACTCAACATTAATCCATCTAGGCTTTCAACCCATTCTTCCCATAGAATGAGGGACAACCCCTTCTTGGGTCAATACACCCTAAAATCCCAGTAGATAAGGAAATGGAGGGGAATAATGATGGAAAGTGGTAAGCATGGTCGGGAACGATACAATGGCTCTTTAAGGGAGTTCCTAGTAGCAAAACCCATCCCTAAGGAAGACCACTTACTAGGGCACAATCACCAAGGTGAAGTAGGGCAAAAGGCATAATGTCCAAGCATATATCATGAAATCTATAACAATCTAAGATACAACATACTCAAATGGCTTAAATATTGAAATGATGCTCATCATAATACTGACTTGTACCTAATGGGGCAAGGCCCACTGCCTTCCAGAAGCTAGTTGATGTGGTGGATGCCATCTGGAAATCTGTGACCATCTGTGGTGGTGAGAGGGGTTTCCAACTGTGCAAAAGGGTACTACTGGTCATGTAGTCTCTCGACACTTCATATCTGCAACCTGAGGGCCTCGAGACATAATCTCTTTAGTTATCCACAAAATGGGGATAACAGGACCAAATTCCACCACATCCACCCCACGATCCTGAAGTAGTCCAGGTGGCACCCAAGGATCTTTCCTCTCTCTAAGTGGCACCCAATCTGGGCGACACTGACGATTATATTGACATGTGGCTTAACACCCTATTGGTTCATAATTCATAGTTAAAGAGAACAAAGAATCATTTGTTGATGACTGATTGTGAAAAACTCATACATAAAATATTTTTCTCTTGCATCAATATATGGCCTCAAGTGGCCACAAAAGTTGGCTAGGGTTGTGGATTGTTTCTCTCATTAAGGGTTTTAACACATAATACACCAATGTACTGATATTTTATCTGTTTCTGTGAGTAGTTTCCTTGAGGTGTTTGACTTATGTGGATATACCTTGTTTATTGAACATGATATCATAACACTTATGAAGACTTTTTTCTATTGTTGATCGAGATCCTAAACTTGTGTCATTGCATGCATCAAAGGACTTATGGATTTTATTGTTTTTGGACATTTTTGGCCAAGAGAACTGCTTCAGAATGTTTAGAGCACTATTTTTAGTTGGAAACCCTTTTCATTTCACCCGAAAAAAGTTTCTATTTGCATAAGATATGACCATTTATATTAGATGCAAATGTATATAGTTTCATTTTGTTTTGTTTTTTAAATCCTTTTAATTATGTTTGATTATTTTCATTTCGTTTTTTGTATTTTTTTATTCTCGATTTCTCCCATTTTGATATGCGTATGCTCTTTACCCTATGCCTTGTGTGATCTTGACAAATCAGAGACAAAGTGAAACATGTTTTCTTTTGTTCTTATGCTCTTTACCTTGTGCTTTTTGCGATCTCAACAAATTAGAAAAAAGAGAGAAAACTTGCATTTGATGGGTATAGTAACCAAGACCTAACACCAAACTTGTAATTTTTTATTTTTTTTCAAAAAATTTCTTGTTTTGTGTGTGTGGTTGGGTTGAAGTTTTTTGCAGGTAAAAATAAGGGTTTTGGGGGTAAGCACAGACTTTGAGACAATGAGTAAAAATAAGGCCCATTTGCTCATTTTTAACATATATTTTGTATTAGTTCACTTGGACGAAAGTTTATTAAATTAGAGGTTTTGAGTTGACGTCTTTCTTGTCATCAAGTTACTTTTTGAAAATGTTCATGCAACTTTAAATTATAACATAACTTTAGTGTCAAGTGCATTTCATTTAAATTATAAAAGTGAACCACTAATAAAGTAATTTGTTTTTTAAGTTTTTTGCATGCAACTTTGATTTATAAAGTAATTTCATTGTAAAAATGATTCTCACTTATTTTATAAAAGTGGATCACTTATATTATAGAAGTAACTTATTTGTAAAAATGAACTTATAGGCAATGTTAGAGAAGGAAGACAATTTTTACATCTTAGTGATCTTATTGTGGACCCATCTCTATGTTGATCAATATCCACCTACCACATAGCACCTTGGTTACCTTTTATGCATTTCTTCCAAAGGGTATAACTTTGACATTCCTAGTCCATTTTCACGGCCTTCTTTTGTATTTCTTACTTTTTCAAGAGTTTTCTATTTGGACAATTAATTTCTACTTTTGAAGCCATCTTATTTGCATATTGTACAATGGTTATTTCAAATGATCTCCTACTTACCAATTCAAACTACTTCTCATGGAAATCTTGTATGTATGATTTGCTACTAAGTAGGGGACTTTACCAAGTTACATTGGGAACATAAATGACCCCTCTTAATGCATTAAAGAAAACCAATTGGGATAATAAAAATGATGAAGCGTGTGGACTAATCATAATGTCTATCTCTAATGATCTTCAATTTCACCTTCAAGGAATTGAGACCCCAGATGTAGCATGACAAAAGCTGGAAATTGTGTTTGGTAAACACAATGAAATTAAAGCCCAATGACTCAAAAACTAATTGATTGCTTTAAATCCCAGTGATTTCTCTTGCATTGAAGATTTTCCATCTAAGTTCAAAACACTAATAATCAAGATAAATGACCAATTTATATATGCTATTCTTGCTAAGCTTGGGACTACCTATTCTATTTTTGTATCTATTTTTTACTCCACTAGAGAAGTTCTTATTAGTAAAGGGATTGCTTACAAAATGCCATCTTTTGAAGATCTTTATGATTATTCGATTAGAGAGAATGATAATCTCTTGCATCTTGGAGTGATCAACACTGTAGATACATCTAATAAATCCTCAGTGGTGTAATAGAAGGATAAAATCAAGCATCCAAAAAAGAAACATCCTCACAACAACAAATAAAACAAGGGTCCCAAACCATCTTAACCAACTCATACTTGTGGTGGTGATAAAGGAAATAAATTGAAATGTAAGAATATTGTGAGACATTGTAATTTTTGTGGGCAAGATGACCATAGAGAGTCTAAATCATTCAAGAAGAAGGAAGCCTTAGAAGCAACAATGAAGAAGCATGACATCAATCTTGATTCTTCTTCTTTAACTCATCTTTTCATGGACATGCACTTTTTGCTTCTAGTTTTTTCTTTAATGCAACATCCACTTCTTCTTCTAATGAGTGGCTTATTGATTATGGAGCATCTTATCATATGGCTAAGGATAAAACCATATTTTATGCTCTCAATGATTGCAATACCAAATAAATATTTGTTAGTGATGATAGATCTCTTAATGTTGTAGGGTCCGGAGCAATTCAATTAGATGATGGCCATTTTAATGACGTATTATGTATTCCAAGTCTTTCCTGCAACCTTCTATCAGTATATCAAATCACTCATTCTAATGAAGGCTGTACATATTTGACGACTTTGGGTCATCGTCTCTTCCATCGTTTTTTATTGCTTGTAGCGATTACTTGAACAAACTTTGGCATGAGCGATTTAGTCATCTAAATTATTGCTCATTGCAACAACTATGTAATCATAATATAATGACTGGTCTTTCTCTCATTTCTTGCATAGATGGTGTTTGTTCCGGTTGTGTTCTCGACAAACATCACATGGATAGTTTTGACAAACATGCCTCATGCCTCTTGCAACTCATTCATAATGCTTATGTGGTCTGCTTCCTTGTGCTTCTTTTTTTGGCTTCAAGTACTTCCTAACTTTCAATGATGACTTCTCGAGATGCACTTGGGTTTATTTCTTAAAACTCAAGAGTGAAGTTTTTGGCATATTTTTGGCCTACAAGACCCTTGTAGAAAAACAAGTTGGACATCAACTTCAGAAGTTTAGAACAAATAATGGAGGCAAATATGTTAACAACAAATTTATAACTTACTTCACTACACATGGCATTTGATGCAACATACTATTCCATATACACCACAAAAAAATGGTGTTGTTGAGAGAAATAATCATACCCTAAAGAAGATGATGAATTAAATAATTCAATTTTAGGGATTAAGTCCTCGTTTTTGGGTGGAAGGTATTAATTGTGCAAATTACATATTTAATTACACTCCCACAAAAACTTTAAAATACATAACACCAAAATAAACATTGTAAAATTAAACCAAATGTATGCTGCTCTCATGTGGTTGGTAGTGAAGCACGAGTTCACATTTTGATGATAAAAAGAAAACATTCCAACCTAAAAGAGAGAAGGGCATTTTTGTTAAATATTTTGAAGAGGTAAAAGGTTACATACTTCTTCAATCACATTCTCATTAAATTATTATTAGGAGAGATGTTAAGTTTGATGAAGGTCAGTACCTTACCCCTCACATTATATGGAAGTCCATCTTAGCGAGGATGTCTACAAATAGGCATTTTTCAAACTTGAGTGACATGTTACCTCATTTAGATATAACTCATGAAACAAAAATGGCGGATTGTTATTTTCAGTTCCTGGTTATTATAGGGTTTGGACATTTTCTGGTCTATTGGGCACTATGTTTTGGCGGTTTGCGTTGGGTTTTATACCTTTCAAACATTTTCTGATGTGGTGGGCGGTTTTAGGGGTTTAAGAGGCAGTTTGATGTCCCAAATATCCGAGTGATTAAATCCACCATCATTTTGGGCTTTTACTCCTTAGAACACCTGACGGATGGTAGTAATGAGTGATTGGATGTCATCCTTTAGTTTTTTAACAACCTTGCTTTGTCGTTTTGACCCCGGGATTAGGTACCTAGGGGTCCTACCTAGTGCAGTGTTTGTGGCAGAGTCGAGGACTGAAGGCACTTCGCGGGATTGGACATCTTGAGCTTTTGACTTAATGGGCACCCTGGACAAGGAGGAATGGGATTAGGAGGATCTTTTTAAAACTCTGGATGAGTTATGTCACTTAAATAAGGGTGGTGGAGCATTAAATGCGATTTTACGTCCACCTGTTAACTCTCTCGAGTCTATGCCGGCTTCCAGTTTACCTCCAAAGCCATTGTTGTTAGTTCCTTCTGGTACCAAGCTTTCTGGTTTGAAACAACCGGGCCCGAGTGGTTTGGAGAAGCGGGGGAAGGGAACTATTGATGGTAACAGTCTTGGAGTTACACAGGCTGCTAATGCTACACAATTGGAAACCCGCTCTAAGCTGTTGGATAAGGTAGGGATAGGCTTGCTGAGAGAAGCATTGCGTGTTAAAAAGCCCATCCACAAGAGGACAACCAGAGCTTGGAAACCAAAGAAATAACGTAGACACTTAGTGATAGGTATGGATTTCGGGTTAGCAGAAACTTGTCGGTTATCCCTGTGTGCTCTTGTTGGGAGAATTTCTAATAAGACAAGGTTTTCCATTTATCTCGGGGAATGGATGAAGAAGTCATGGGTTCCCATTATCGGGTATACTCCAGAATTTTCCTTTCCTTGCGGTTGGTTTGGCTTGATTTTTAAGAGCCTGGAGGATGTTAAACTCATTAGAGGCAGTTTTTGGGAATACGAAGGGGGCAGCCTAATGATGAAGCGTTGGAGGACGGGGTTTGATCCATTTAAGGATTACTTTAGCTACAAACATGTTTGGGTACTTTTACCAGGGCTCTCGCCCAACCTTTGCAATAAAACTGCTTTTTCGGCAATAAGAAATCTCTTAGGGAGATTCTCAAACCTGGATGAAGTGGGTTTACGGTCGGAAGACAAGCACATGGCTCGCATTCTTGTAGAACTGGACCTGCATGCAGGACTTATGAACAATATTGAGATTGAGTGGCGTGGCCAGGTAGTTATACAAAAGTTGGACTATCAAGGACTACCTTTCTAGTGCCTTAACTGTAGAAGGACGAGACACCTACGTAAAGATTGTACTGTCGGGGTTGGAGCTATTTCTTTTGATGACCTCTCAGATACAAAAACTACAAATTACTATATGCCTGAGGATACACATGATGTGCAGGGTGATGGGGTGACTGGTATCTTGGACGTTGATCCAAACCTGGACACAAACTCCTTTCTAGGTAAGCTGCAAACTTATTGTCCTAACTTTTTTATGAAACTTTCTCTGTGGGAACGAGATTTCTTGGTTACTTCTTTTTTCAGATGCCTACCCTTCTGTGGATCCCGGGGACGATATTTCTTCGGGGGAACAGACTGGCCTGGACAGTTTGGAAGGTCATGATATCTTGGCTATTTCCTCACTTATTGAATCTCTACCATACCCTCTTAGTGTTTTATCCACCCCCATCCTTGATGCCATATCTACGTCTGACTCTTTGGCCTCGACACAGCCCGTGTCTGCCTTGCCCTCGGAACAAGCTTCTATGTCTCAGACTACGGTCGATACGACTACCCCACTTACTACACCCTTAATCTCTTATTGGGGTTTAGAAGCACAAGTAGGTGTCTCCCTGGAAGATAGGGATCCCGGTCGGCCACTAGGGGACAACGGTCAGTGTAACACTCTGGGGTGGTCGAGGGGATTGGGGCAAGAAATATCCCCAATCAAAATGTGCAATGCTAGAAAGAAGCAGGGTACCTTACCTTTGGTTGTGGAACAACAAACTGGTACTTCATTAGACTCGGGGGCGCTTAGAGGCATGAAAGCCCTGGCCAGGGCTAAGTCATGATCCTCCTCTCCCTGAACATTAGAGGGGTGGGAGGCCCCCTTAAGTTTCCTTCTATGAGGAGATTGATTCAAAAGTCTAAGCAGAGTATTATTTTCCTTTAGGAGACTTTAGTTGCAGAAGATAAGGAAAGGATTTTTATGAACTCCTTGTGTCCGTCATGGATGAATTGTGTTGTTAGTGCTGTTGGGAAGTTGGGAGGACTCTTAGTTGCTTGGGATCCGAAGGTGTTTGACCTAAATCCTTTTCTTTGTGCTGGTGGGATTTTATTGTCAGGTTCCTTCATCCCGGCTAAAAGGAGTTTCTCTTTTATTAATGTTTATGGCCCGTGTTGAGAGCGTAGGCAGTTTTGGGAGCGAGTGGATGCATATGGGCTATTAACACAACCTGATTTGATCTTGGTCGGGGATATGAAGTTCTCCTTGGGCCTGACGGAAGTATGGGGGATGATGGCTTTGCCAGATTCCTTGGTAGTCTTTTTAAAAAATCTTTTGGCTAAGAATCATTTGGTCTACATTCAACCTCCGGAAGTCAAGCCTACCTGGCGCAATGGTCGTAGTGGTGTGGAGAGTATTCAAAAAATATTGGACAGGGTGTGTGTATCCAATTCTCTCCTAGTTGACTCTGTTAGATTCCGTTCCTGGGTAGAATACCCATTTATTTCTGACCACGCTCCAATCTTGTTTCAACTGGATTATGGCTTTAAGTCAGTTGCTTACCCATTCAAATTCAATCTGGATCTGATGAAAGATGTATCTTTTGGCTTACTGGTATGAGAAGTTTGGAATAATAATGAACATTTTGTGTTGGTAGGAGCATAACATAGATTGATAATGAAGTTAAAGTCTCTCAAGCATCGTGTCAAGGAATGGATAAAAAAAAGAAAAGATGATGAGTAACGTGCACTTCTTTCTATTGAAGAGGAAATTACAGAATTGTCCATTCTCAGTAGTGAACATGACAATACATTTGATATGGATTCTCGCATTAAAGTTCTGGAAATGGAAGGAATAAATTGTTGTTAGTAGATGAGGAACGCTGGCATCAAAAGAGCAGGGCTATGTGGATTAAGTGCGGTGACAAAAATACAACTTACTTTCACCACTTTGCCAGCTTCGGGCGAAATAAAAAACATCTGTGGGAGGTCATGGATGAGATGGATCGGGTTCACAGGGGGAAGGAGGCATTAAGAGTGAAGCAGTCAGGCATTTTAACAACTTTTTTAAAGAATCTTATCACCCTACCAGTGAAGATCAGATAGCCATTGTTTGCCTATATCCAAGGATCGTTACTGAGGAGGAGGTCAACACTCTTGAGAGCCCATGCTCTATAGAGGAAATCAAAGAAGTTCTTAAGGGATTCACAAAGGACAAGAGTCCCGGTCTCGATGGCTAGACGATTGAGTTTTTTCTCAACTATTTTGACTTGGTAGCTAATGATTTGTTGGAGGTTGTGGAGGAGTCCTGTCTGTCGGGAGAAGTAAAGAGATCCTTGAACTCAAATTTCATCGCCTTAATTCCTAAGGTCAATGGTCCAGCCTCCTTTGGGGACTTCCGCCCGATAACACTTTGTAATTTATGTTACAAAATTATATAAAAAATTATTGCAAAGAGGATAAGGCCTATTCTGTCACATGCATTATCAGAGGAACAATTCGACTTCTTTAAGGGGAGACAAATTATAGATGCCATCGGGACGGCTCAGGAATGTCTACATAGTATCCGGGAGAAAAAACTACAAGCTTTAATCTTGAAGATAGATTTAAAGAAGGCCTATGATTGTGTTAGCTGGGACTACCTTCGACTGGTTCTTTTGCAATGTGGATTTGGGCTACCGATGATAAGATGGATCATGGGATGTGTAAGTTCTGCAACTTATGCAATTTTAATTAATGGTGAACCTACTGATTTTTTCAACAGTGGCAGAGGGCCAAGACAAGGGTGCCCATTGTCTCCCCTACTCTTCATAGTTGTTATGGAAGGTCTGAGTCTGGCATTAAAAGATAGCCAAGCATAAGGTAATATTACAGGTATACAAGTATCAAGGTTTATTAAAGTCCCCCATCTTCTTTTTGTCGATGATATTCTTATCATGAAAAAAGCCTCTTTACCAAAATGGCTGGAGATAAAAAGAATATTGGATAATTTATGTGGGGCATCAGGTTTGGTGATTAATGTACATAAAACTTATTTCCTTCATTATGACATTCAACCATCTCTATTGGATATCTATAAGCCTTTCTTTCACTTTAATTTTCTTGAATTAGTGTCTGGTTTTAAGTATCTTCGTTACTTTCTAAAGATGGACATGTATAATTCTGATGATTGGAATTGGTTCATAGAGAAATTTGAAAAGCGTATTAGCCATTAGTGCAATCGGTGGCTATCTCTCGAAGGTCGTCTTGTTTTAATTAAAGTGGTATTGGAAAGCCAACCAGTCTATTGGATAGCCTCATCAAACTTACCTACTTCGATTCTGAATAATTTACGTTAGTTGATGTTTAACTTCCTATGGTCTGGATCTAGAAAAAAAAGAAGTATCCATCTCTGCAATTGGCAGCATTTAGCTCGGTCAAAACTGTATGGTGTGTGGGGCTTGAGGAGTCTTCATAGCTTCAACAAGGCTATAGTGACCAATACTTTATGGAGAGTGTTAATGAAAGAAGGTTTGTGGCATCGTGTTATCTTAGACAAGTATCTCAGATCTTTCTCAGTTGCGGGATGGCTTAGGATGGTCACGGTTCCTTCGACAAGGGGCTCTCAAGTATGGAAGTATTTACTCAAATCGGTACACATTCTGTTGCATTGGATTGCACGGTATCCAAGTTTGGGGGATTCCATTTTGGTTGGCAGGGACTACATATTGGGTATGGGTGTGAAAGCCATTCTATCAGATGATTTAGTCCATGAATTAAATAAAAAAGGAGTGTACTACCTCTTTTAGGCTAGTCGTGATCAGTGTCCGGGTATAGCAGGAACTAAGTGGCATTCCAGTGTTGATTTGGGGTTAGATGGTCGACTAGCATGTGAGTGGATGAGTTTTCGAAATGAACTTATTCAAAATGAGATTCTTCTTTCCAGGCGACCATATGAACTTAGATGGTCGGGAGGTAATGCATCTGGTTTTATCACAGTTAAAAATATATATGAGGCGACTGAAAGAAGAAAGAAGTGATGTGTAGTAAAGGGGTGGCAAAGGAATCTTTGGATATGGAACTGTCCACTAAAACTAAAACTTTTCACTTGGTTGTTGGTGGAGAATAAAATTCTCACGTGGGAGAACCTCCAGCGTCATGGTTTTAATGGACCGGGCTGGTGTGTGCTTTGCAATCAGAATTTGGAATTGACCTTTCACCTGTTTGTGGAGTGTTCTTTTGTGCGCATAGTTTGGACAACTTTTCATTCTCATAGGAACTCATCAGGTTCTTGGGCTGGATCTTCTATCACAGATTGCTTTAAAAATTGGTTTTCTGGAAGGGCACGACAATCTACCTTACCTATTTTCGTCTGCTGGTATATTTGGATGGATCGTAACTTTGCTATTTTTGAAGACAAAAAACCATCGGCTTATAGAGTGGTTATCTAGGTGTCCATAGCGGTGGATTCTTATGCTACTCAGGTGAAAGCTTCAGTTATGAGGAACAAATATATGAAGGACGAGGTGGATGGTGCTATTGGATGGTTTGATGGGGCTGCTGAAGCCACGTGATCCAACAGTGGGGCTGGAGGTATAATTAGGACAAAGGACAACCGCATCTTCAAGTGGATATTAAACTGTGGCCTAGGCTCTAATACAAGGGCTGAATTGCTGGGTGCTTGAGCCCTTCTGCCATTTGCTTCAAGGCTCTTTATCACTGATTTACATGTGAAGGGAGATTCGATGATTGTTATTGATTGACTGAGTGATAATGGTCGTCTTCAGGTGATATCCTTGGAATGCTGGAAGGACAGGCTGGTTGATCTTATTAAACTTTTTCAGCATATCTCTTTTGATCATGTCTACAGGGATGACAACTCGGAAGCGGACAACCTATCAAAGCAAGCACTTCACAAGCAACCTGGGAAAAATTTCTATTTTCAACGTGTTGAGGAACATGAGGGTCCTCCTTTGTCAATAGATCTCTTTTAGGCTCCGGGTGGCTTTTGTTTCGATGTGGGGTGTGGGGATATATTCTAATGACATTTATCTATGTAATGTTTGATGTTATGGAACTGCCTCTTTTTGGAGTATTTGTGAGGGCCTTTAGATAGTCAGTTCACATATTTTGTGAAATGGGAAGATAGTTTGGATATTAGATATCCAATAGATATACCTTTTGGACATGATGGTGATGGGTTCTATGTAACATAATAGTTTATATTTTAAATAATATAAAGTGAAATTTTATGTGGAAAAAAGTTTGATGAAGATCTCTAAATCTACAAGTTAATTCAACATTGTGCCATTTTCAACTTACAAACCATCTCAATTTAAAATCAACACAAATCTACATTAAAATAAATTATACTAATTTCAATAATACTACATATAATTTTTGAAAACTAAAACAAATTAATAAATTTAACAATATTATAAATATACAAAACTACCTACTTTTAACAGAATTCTATATTAATTTAAAATAAATCATACTAATTTCAATAATGCTCCATAAAACCTTTAAAACTAAAACAAACAAACAACTTTGACAATACCATGAAGGACAAAACCTGCCTAAATTTAATTTGACCACTTGGTTAAAAGTGTGACGATAGTACGTAAATTCAGTTTCACAAACGAACATGGATGAAACCTTTAAAACTAAAACAAACAAACAACTTTGACAATACCATGAAGGACAAAACCTGCCTAAATTTAATTTGACCACTTGGTTAAAAGTGTGACGATAGTACGTAAATTCAGTTTCACAAACGAACATGGATGTTTCCTTTCCTTTTATGAAATGACAAGATCATCAAAATGATTTGCACAAATCAAAACATAACATTAACAATAAAATGTCACAGGGCGTCTGTTTCAAGGATGCTTCACTCCCAAGTTGAAGGAATCATCCGCCCTGCTTTACTATTGATAAAAGGGAAAGAGAAACTTTCAGATCCCAACCCTACGCCTCTTTCTATTAGGCTTCGAATACCGTAAATTCACATCCCGTCGATACAAATTGATTGTCAACTATAGAAAGCAAATGCTCTGAACCACACACTGAGGTTTTAAAATAAAAATTGTCCCCTCGAAACGAATAACAAAGGCTTCCGACCGTCTATATTCCCCTCTCATTTCCGACCGTCTATATTCCCCTCTCATTTCCGGTAAGAGCTATATTCCCCTCCCATTTCAGGTAAGGAGCGAGAATATCGGGGGGAATTAGACAATAGTCTGATCCGCCCAACTCCATATTCGTTGCCAGATATTTGGCACTCGTGAAACTATGGTAGCAGATTCTCTGTTTGGAAGTCCACTGCAACACCAATCAGATCTCGGCAACTTCAAGCCGTCACTAGTGAAAGTTGAAATAACTCACCATCCAAGGAATTGCCCTGTTCAAAATTCAATATAAACGCAGGGGCTTGAATAAAAAATGGTGCCCCAGTCCTCCTTGTTTTGCAGAAAACCACACAGATTGTTAATTGTTGCGGAGTAGATTTGAGTACTCAAAAGACCCACATTGCAACGCCTTGGCTTAACTGCTTAGAGAAGGCTTCATTGGAGGAACTTTGTATACCAGGTAAGTTGGTTTCTCCTGTGCCCACCTCTGAAATCGATAATTTTATTTTATTTTTACCTTTTTTTTTCAGCTGGGTGGGGAGATAGTGGCCTGTTCTCTCTGCGAGTAGGGCCATAGCTAGAGGACTTGAGCATTGGGCAGAGGAACTTCAGGGAAAGAGAAATTCAATTAAGAATTCTATCTGAAGGAGATTGGCTATAGTCTAAGAGTTCAAGCGAGGAATTCCGTTATGGGGATGTTCCTGTGGCTTTTGGCTTGGTATTTACATTAGGCTTGATTGAAATAAGTAAATAGTTATATGATTAAATTTGCCTAATGATATGCTCCTAGAGCAGCTCATGACAAACGGAATCTCAGTGACAGTGAAGCAAATGCGGCCTTTAGGGTACATTTACAACATCTTGTTTGACCTAATTTGTTGGGAGAAGAATGATATTGTTGTATGCGGTCGGACTCATTTAAGGTTTTTGTGGGGTTAGTATCGATGTGATTTCTTTTGATTACTTTCCACAGGTGACAATGGCTACCAAGTCACCATTCAAGAACGGTAACGTGGCAAATCCAACCGATGATACTATTGCTATCTCTGATTTGGATGGAGAAACGCATGCCCTCAGTTGGTTGCTTGACGCTTTTCCGTCGATGTCCTTGGAGGAAATTGCCTCTGCTTATTCTAGGACAAACTGTGATGCCAACAAAACTGCCGAGGTCCTCATGAAGTTGGAAAATAGCACTACTACCGCTAGTTTGTGTGGAACCATTGTTGAAAATGAAAATTTAGTTTTGAGAGAGCTCCCCAAGAAAAAGGATATTTACGACCAGAAAGGCATGAATTCTGGACGTACTTCCAAAATTAGTAATGGGAAGAAGCAGAAAAAGATTTCAGTAGCTACGGGCACTATTTCAAGCTTTCTTGGAAATCGGAATGCAAGGGTTACGCCCTGTCAGAATAAGGCAGAAGGAGCAGTCAATGCATGGAAAGATAAAGGAAAGAACTTAAAAAAAATTCAGGTGGACGGAACTGGTACACCACTGGACTTGACAGATACGATGGATTCAATGCAACAGAGACATATCGAGGAGTTTTTGAACTCAATGATGGGAGATGGCTTGCAGCTAGACATGGCTACTGTCAAAGATGTGCTAGGTAATTCTCTTTACCTCCTTTTGCTAATTTAAATATCATCTTTTTGTGTTTCAGGCTGGCATCATGTTCAGAGAAAAAATCTTTTGCATCAAAGTTTAATTATCCATTTATCCAATTTCTCGAGAGTTGGTGAAGATATAATCCAGACAACAGGGATCCTAAGAATCCGGGAAAAATATGTGCCCCAAAATTAAATCCAGGCCTCGCCAAGGCAGGCAGAATAACGAAATACAATATTATCCACTTATTTTTAATAAATCAATTTAACAAACTAAAATTAATAATATTTCTCCTGAAACCTTCCTTTATACTTCTAAGTTTTTCTAACTTGTTGAAAATGATAATTTGTAGTATCCTTTTACCTATACACATTTTAAGTAACCTAAATATGCCACTTGAATGGTCTCTATAGCATTCACCAATATCCCGAAAACTCTAGGCCCTAGGGTGAAAATTATTTACCCATTTTAAGTCGACAATTGCATGCTCCAGAGGGTGACATCCACAATTACCTTATTCTTGTTTTAGGGTGTGGATAAACACAAAAATATGATGTGTAAACATTGTATTACATGTGTAAAAGAAGGAAATCTTCCCCTCTTCCCAATGTCATCAATATTCTAAAATGATACCCTTCACATTGAGGGACTTGTAATTTTGAGTTTAGACATAAGATGGACATGCTTGCGACAAGGCACTGTCTATCCATAGAAACTTCTATTTGCTAGAAAAATAGTGTTTAACAAGGTGTCTTAATTTTCTCTCAAAAATCAGAACCTAGTTGCAAATTTGAATAAATAAAAAGCAGAACCGAACTTTCTAATACAAAAATCTGAACATGCTGATTTTCTTAACGCTCTAAATGCAGTGGAAATAAACTCATAAAGATGCAAGCATTCACACAGAAAAATACTCAGAAATTTTTGGTCAAATGACCCCAGAAAAACGGGTCTTCTGCTTGGTGATTTCTTCTATTTCAGCAAAGGGTATCTACAGAAATTTTACATCTGCTGTCATAAAAATGTTCCTGAGGAAAAATCTTTGCCTTCAACAAACACACAACCCTCACACCTCCTCGAGCTCCTCACGACTTGGCTGCTAGGTGCGCCGTATGGCCTGTACGACCTTGCTGTACAGACCAGGTCGCTTGGCCTTGCTGCTGGGCGCACTGTACGGCCTTCTGGTATGGCCCAGATCTGGCTGCCTTTGCTGCTGGGTGCTGAGATGAGGCCGACTGAGTAGAAATGGAGGCTGTACGACCTCTTCCTCTGCTGCTGATACCTCTCTATCGCTGAAACCTTCTCTCACTGCTTGAGTTGCTCCCTCACCAAGTCAAATAGTGCACAATGAGGCTACAAAACCCTATTTCTCCCTTAGCAATTCGAATTGGGCCCACCAGCCATCTCAATGGTTGAGATTAGATATGAATGGAGGGCTCAGATCAAAAGCTTTGTGACTATAGGAAAAATTAATTTTTCCTAAGTCACTTAAGTGCAGAAATCAAAAATTAAATTTGGACCCCTCTTGATGTTAAATTATGAGCTTGATTTCTTATGCGGATTATTTCTTTATTTTCTTCAACACTTTGATTCCAGCTTAATACATTTCAACAATACAGAATCATAACTGAATAACAATAATCATGTAGATATGCACATCAACAACACATATACCCTGGGGAAACCCTGTACAGGGAGAAAACCCCAACAAACGATATTCCTTTATTGTATTAATAATGTAAGATCATTTACAAATATCCACCATGAATACTCTGCTCTTAAAGAGCTTGCCAAGTTGACTCTGACCTGACAGAGAACTAAGAGACCTTGCTGATATATATGTATCCGAGTTGCTTTCAAAGACTGAGATATATCAACTCTGATATGGGCTGTTGAAGCTACTTCTAATTTACTGATATGCGCCTCTGATATGCTGCCTCTAAAGTACTGAAGTGCGCCTATGATATGCTGCCTCTACAACACTGTTATGCGCCTCAATATCTGTCTCTATATCACTGATATGCGCCTCTATATGCTGCCTCTACAGCACAGTTATACGCCTCAATATGCTGTTATTACAACACTGTTATGCTGCCTTTATATGCTGCCTGTATATGCTGTCTCTATATCACTGATATGTGCCTCAATATCTGTCTCTATATCACTGATATGCGCCTCTATATGCTGCCTCTACAGCACTGTTATACGCCTCAATATGCTGTTATTACAACACTGTTATGCGCCTTTATATGCTGCCTCTATATGCTGTCTCTATATGCTGTTACTACAGCACTGTTATGTGCCTTTATATGCTGCTTCTATATGCTGATATGCACCTCTATATGTTGTCTCTATATCAGTGATATGCCCCTTTGATATGCTTCACCCTTAACCTGCATATGAACTGTGTAGAAGAGAGGGGTCGACCTCTGCTTATAAAGGAGCAAAGAGGAGAAGTAGATGGCTCGAATTAGGAACTTGTTTGCATGCTTAACATAACCCAGCTTCACACTTTAGTTCGAAAATAGAACTAGACTTGAGACTTCAGTTACAACTCACCCTTGACTTGGCATGCATGCGTACTAACTTAGCACGCCCATGTCATGCATGCATGCAATGCATGCAACATGCGACAACTTGACAACATTGTCTTTGACTTATGTTAGAATTTTAGGGAAAAGAGAAAGCAGTAATGTCTTTTAAATTTGATCACAACTGTAAATAAAGATCAGCACTCAAAACAAAATTCTGAAGTAGATTAAATACAGAAAATACAAATCTGAACATGCTAAGGAGAACCAAACTTTAACTAGGACTGATCATGAACAGAATAAAAACATTTCTGAATATTAACTTGAACTTAAAGTAGATGTAAACATTAGCACAATAAGATCTGAACTTTACCTTAGCAAAAACAATTGATAGAAGTACCTGATGTGTAGCTGTCCTCTTTCTTTATACTCATAAAATCTATGAAGGTCATGGATCAAACCCTCAAGGGTTTGATCTCATCATGATTTTAAGTGAACAGTTTGCTAAGAAGAACTCAAGGATAATCAGCAAGAGTAGGGCTGATACAGAAACCCCAAAGACAACAAGATAGGCTCAACCAAATGGCTGTCCAATATGAATTGTAGTGCTACAGCAACAAAACCCTTACAACTGAATTTGATAGACAAAAGTAGAAGGCAACAACATCAGGGACAACAAGAGATAACACCAACAACAACAGGAAGAGGAGCCAAGGGTTGCCTAGGAGGCAACGACAGCCTTAAAACACCCAGCGACAGCTTGAAGAGGAGCCAAGGGAAGGCCGCGACACCCTCAACAACAAGAGGAAGGTCCGCCCACCTTAACACAGCAAGAGGGAAGGTCCGCAACACTCAAACCCAACAAGAGAAGACATGAACACCAGAAATGAAGCTCCCAGCCAGCAAAGAGAAGAAGTCTATGGAGTCCGTACATGAAAACAATAATAGAGAGTCCACCAAGGAGGCCGTACCCAAAAACAAGAACCAAGCTGAAGTAGCCGCAGAAAATCAGACCATGAGGGGAGAGTGAGTGTGTGTAAGAATGAGAGAGGGGTAGGTTCCTTTTTATAGTTTAGGAAGGGTTAGGATTAGGTTTAATTAAAAACCTAAAAAATAAAATAAATAATAATTAATATTTTAATTAATAAAAATATTAATTATAAAGTCAAATAAGTCAAAGTGACTTATAAAAGACCAACACCACATCAAGCAAGAAGGAGAACAAGATTCAAGCAAGGGGAGGCTACAAGACAAAGTCAAGGGGGTCTTCTTCAATGGCAAACTGTCCACATATGTCTCATGATAACTTATAAGCTTTTATCATCCCTGCATAAGAGGAGAAACCAATGATGTGGTCATGTCAATCTTCTAGCTGCTCCTAGGTCTCATGGACCATCCCGAGAGAGAAGAAGAAGATCACACATCATCACATCTTGGTACACAACCAAGAACCACCTGGTCCCAGACCAGGATACCCTAGAACACATCTGGGGGCCCTAGAACAAATCTAGGGACTTACATCATCAACCACCAAGGAACACATCCAAGGATCAATCCAAGCATCGAGCAAGGATTCCCTGGAACACATCCAGGGGCTCTAGAACACATCTAGGGACTTACTGCTTGGTCCTTGACCAAGAACCC
>ML802031.1:425313-436418 GCA_009831015.1 Picea engelmannii
AGAATGGCTCTTGCAGCTGCTGTAAATTTAACACCTACCTTCCATGAAATTTGCATGACAACACCTAATGATTGAGCATAACCCTTCCCTTATTCTTACAAATGAATTGATTTTCTAGCTTCAAACCAACAACCACAATCCACTTTTATGACAGAAATAACTTCATTCAAATCCGATTTCTCATCTATTATCACATCCCTACTCACAACAACATAGTTTGGATCCAAAAGCCTATAGGCTTTTGTTTCATCGGAATAGCCAACAAACAACAATGTTTTATTCCTGGCATCTAATCTACATTTTTTCTTCCAAAATTCCTACATAAACAATAAAACCAAAGATTATAAAGTAACTTGACTTTGTAGAAATTTCTGAATTGTAGAGTTCTCATGCAAAAGAAAAATTTCACCTCTTAACAAGAGGTTTCCCAGATTTTAACCCTGTGAGTTTTCAGCCTTAGGGCTGTTATGAAATATAAACAAACAGTAGCAGCAGCAGACTATATTTCAATTCTTAACAATTCCAATCCACTAGGCAATTCAAGAGAAAAGACACCGATGTGTTCCAATCATTTTCAGCCCTCTAGGGCAATCTTATCATGCATATAACAGATCTGAAAACACTTATGACAGCTGTAAAAACAGCTGTAAATATGCCCTTATATTCTTCAATTATAATGTTAACTCAGTCAACATATTCACCCTTAACTTATGTCAAGGCAGCAAGACATATAGTGCTGGAAATTACAAACTATGAACTTCCAACCTCATTAGACTTCATGTGGAGAAATTAGAATTTTAGATCCCATTCAAAATTTATCAGACTTGACAGTTTTTAGGATTTCAAGATTGGCAAGATTGCAATGTTTCCACTGGATTCTATCATGTATGAGGGTATGAAACTGACATTTAGTCAAGAGCACCAAGCCCTCTATGGACCTCGATGTTGATGGCATTGATTGTCGACCTCCTCTGTCATGACCCTAGTAAAAATGTACCCTTCACTCAAGCAAAATCACTGATTAGGCATGTTAAGATTTTTCTATCTTATTTTAATTCTTAGAGGGTGATATTGACGATGAGGATCTCAATATAGGAAATGATTTTGATGATTTGTAGTTATTTATTGTAGCATGATTTTTTTTGGACTCAAGAGGCCATTTAGAGCCTCTTTGTTGATGTATTTTGGTTCAGAGATGGATCACACTTAGTGCTATTTTGGTTATATGCACCCTTACTTGCTATATACATGAGAAACTTTACATATTTGTGTATAATGTTTTGGATTCATATGGATGCACATGAATATATATGTTTTTTTTTTCAAAATTTGAATATTTTATGTAATTTTTGGTCGACTAGTTTTGTGGTCCAGTTTTTTTTGGTTTCGGTCCGGTTCAGGTTTTTGGGGTCGACCAGTTCGATGACCGGTCCAGTTCTGATAACTTTGTTTGGCACACTTCACAAGCAAGATTACACTCATCTATAGGAGCGTTCTACATTAAAGGCATTTATTGAGGGAGTTTATGGCATATGAAGATGACATGTGGGCTAGGTGGACCTTTTCAAACTTTAAGTCACGACAATAGGATCACTAGAAGAGGACCATTTTTATATTATTTTATGGAGGGTGTGAGCTTTTCTTGTGGAGGAAAAGATGGAGATGGGTGTTTTAGGCCTTTCATAAATAATATTTTAATGAAAAAGTTGGTGGAAAAGAAAGAGAAGTATTATTTTATTATTTCATATATCTTAACCTAATCACTCTAGGGTTTGAAGAGAAAACTATAAATAGAAAGCTCATTTCATTTGCAAAGGGTGATTTTGGGAGGAGAAAGAAAGTAGGTATACTTGGCTGTTGTTGTTGTAAGGTTGAATCTTTTGGGGCTATCATATTCATCTTTCGTTCTTTCAGAGATGGTATATTTGTAAGGTCACCGTTATATATATTTGCTATCATATCTTTTGGCAATAGGACTTTTCTATTGCTGTTATATAGGCTGTTTATTATCTAAAAGAGGGTTTGAATGGTGGTGGTTTTAGCAGCCCTCTTCTATCTTTTCTTGTCAAACCTGTTTTGTGATGTACTAAGGAGCTGTTCATGCAGTAAATATGGTTGTTTCTTCACTCAGATATCATCTTTGACAGATATATGGTTGTGATAAATTGATGGATGTGCTATTCTACTTCTTATGTATGTTTCACTTGACTGTTATTAATATACCAGATCTGTTATGACTGATAATATCCACTGCTAGGGGGTTTAACATGTCCTTCTTCATGTGTTCTAAAGCACCGCTGATTGCCTAGTGTTGAGAATTATAGCTCAGACAGGAACTTCCACACAAGTTCCATGTGAAAGTGTGAGAAGTAGTTCAAGATATTTTTGAAAAGTAATTCTATTTTCGAAAAGTAAATTCTATTTTGTAATTCACTTTAATTAAAAAGTGAAAGTCTTATTTTTAGCAGTTGAGTCTAAAAGTGTATTTCATGCATGCATGACTTAGAGTAGGAGTAATCTCAGAAACAGATTAGGTTTTGGTCTCAACTAAAACTATAAAGACAGGTCTCGTTCACACACAAATGAGCGGTTGAGCAGGTTGAGAGAGAGAGAGAGAGTGCAGGCAGCCAGGAAAGAGGCATTTCCAGGTAGCACATAGTTCTGTACTGTTGTAGGGACAGAACCGTATGAATCTGTACAGCAGCCATACAATCAGTACAGCAGTGCTGTACAGCAGAGAACTACTTTTTTTGGTTTTTTCAGCAGGTTTACCTCTCAAGCAGCCTGTAGAAGCTCAAGTTCAAGGTGATTTTGGTAACTGTGCAACTGCTGGTTTTAAGCAGCGTGTGAAGGTTTTCTTGTAAGTTTTTCGAAGGAATGTAAAGCTAGTTTGGAAGGAGTAATTACCTGTGTATGTGTATTTTTTGGCTTCTGCTATTTAATTTCAAGCTATTGTGTGATTAATGCTATGGTCTGAAATTTAATTTCAGCATTAATTAAATTCAGCAATTACTTGTTTAATGAGATCATAAGGACTTTAGTCACCGAAGGCTTGAAATTTTTACACCTAGATTCCACAACCTTATGACAAGGCACCAATCTTCTGGGAATCCACAATATTAACTTATAAAAATCCAAAAAGAATTGCATTCCATAAATCTAATTTGTAGATCTGTGTTTAAAGGACAGATTTATGGTCTTATTCTAGGGTTTCCCCCCTTGGTTAGAAAAGCACCAACTTAAAGAGTGGAGGACGACCAAAGAGATGACAGTGGGCGGTGTCCTTGGACTTGGATAATTTTTGAAATGCAGGTTGAAAGGTCAACATGTGGTAGGTGGGATAAATTTATCATTCAACATTGAGTCTAATCTGACAAATGAGTCAACGGTTAAATGTGTGGTTGGTGACTTGGCATATGTTGTATCAATTGGTTCAGTTACGTTCCATGTAGTCAACTTTATCTTTTGCTTTGTGTTTGGATCAAAGCTGATATTTGAAGTGTAGATGAGAGGGATATGTGCATCCAAAAAACATCAGAATGTGAGGTTATGGACAACAAAATGGAGAATTTCTAGCATGTTGCTATTCATCATCATCTTATTTAGTGGCTTATTGAGAATGAGGATCTTGAGTTGTGTCATTACACAACTCATTGTCAGGAAACATCTTATTACACGACTCATTGTCAGGAAACATCTTATTCGTTGTGCTTGGTGCAGATAAGTTTGTGATTTTTTGGCACAAGTATTTGTTTACAATATGATCAGTAAGTGTGTGGTAGAATTAACATAGTCTTATGGTCACATCATTACATTTATTTGGTGTTAGTATTTAGATAATAAAGTGTCTTAGGACACAATGTAATAAAGTCTCATGTCACATAATAAAGGAGTTTAAGATGCGTAATGTGTTAAGTTTTAACTATGTGATAATTGCGTCTTAGTTCAATACTAATTGGTTCCGTGGGTGATTATCTTCCTCCACAATAATTTATGTGATGTACATCTTTTTCATCATGGAATAATACACTTACTTCCCACTCTCCTTTTCTCTTCAATTCTGCAATATGTATATGTGCATAAATCTTAAATGAAAGATGAGGTGTTGATGGCAATTGTCTTAACAAATTGATGAAATCTTATCTAGTGTTCATCTCAACCATCAACATGACATTGAAATCAAGAGTTGTAACATTGGAAGACTTGTTTGAACTCTTCTTCTAGGAGGAACAAGTTCATTTGAAGTTTGGAGAAAGAGAAACTTTAGGAGTGTCCAGTGCTAAGAGTAAGGGAAAGAAGGTGAAAGATGAAAGTGGCTTTGTTAGCAAGAAGTCAAACAAGATTTGCTAGTATTGTGGGGAGTTAAGAGGGATTGTAAGAAGCTAATGATGGATTTATTTAGAAGAATCAATTTAATTTTGCAATAGAAAATGGTGATATAGAGCCTTTTTTGTTGTGTCTTTTAGCATGACATCATGAAATGATGTTGTATACATCCCAGGACGAATGGTCACAATTGATTGAATATGACCACCATAAGAGGGTATATTGAGGTTTGATTGGATCAAGATTACTTAAGAAGATAGGAGAAGGTTACAGTGGTCGATACAAGGTACAATTGTTGGTGCAGGGTACATATGTTGGACATAGGTGCATCATACTGTCGCATGGTACATGGCATGGATAGGGTAACATGTATAAGGTACGGGTGCAGGGTATACAGGTAGGCAACTTATCTTGGCTTAGCAGGACCATCTTGATTTTCTTGGTCTCTGGGTGGGATTAGTGTTCATTATGACCAGCAGGGGTTATTGGTATAATGATCAATGTAATGTTTACAATTCATGGTAAATAAAGAAACAAGGCATGTCAATTTAATAAATTAGAAGCTTGGCACGTACATATGAGGTGTAAAGATAGGAAGGTACACAAAAGGTCGTTAGATCATTAAATGCACATCTACCCGATGCAGAATTTCTTATTTCTTACATTATTGTAATCTTAATACTTTTTTGCTTTATTTTGTTGTTTCTGTATTTGTATCTACCAAAATGGCTTTAACAACAAGATTGAATGTTCAAAGGTTAGGTAATGTTTCGACTAAAACCAACAACAATTCTCAATGATGTTTTTTTATCCTTTGTCTATTCTCATGCCAATTTCAGGTTTATGTATTTGTTTTTTGCATGAACTTTATGAAATTGTATCTTGATATCATTGTGCATGCATAACCAAGAAATGTAAAATCCAAATCCTAGCCATAAGTTCTAGGTGTCAATAAAGGTTAGCTTAGTCTCGTTGCTTGAACATTACAATGCAAGTGGGCATTGCTCTTGACTATGCAATGTTTATGGTCTTTGTATATTGTACTCATATTTAGTCCATGAGATAATTTAGGTGAGTTTGAGTTTGTAGGTGTGAACTGTGTAAATCTTTTATTGGCATGTATCCATTGTTTTTTCTTTTTAAGCTTGTGCATACTATAAATCATGGACAAGCATGTGCAATGTTTGTAAGCCCTTAAAGGAGTGTCAAGTTCTTCTTACTCTTGGTTGGATGTTGTTTTGTTGTATTTTTTCAATCACATGTAAGCCTCATATTGTTCCCATGGTGAACAATGGATGTTACCTTATGCCACTGACCCTCCACCCTTAGGACTAACATCCTTGTCTATGTGTATCCATATCCATATCTATATATTTGTTCATTAATTCAATCCAATATTCAGATTGGTGCCTGTTGAGTATGAGCTACATGCAAGATATCACGATTGTTATATGAAGCCTTTAGCATTAGTTTCTAGACTTAAGCCTTGTTGAAACTATTTCTTATCCTTTTGAAGCTCCTTCTGACAAGCCTATGATAATTAAGTCATACTCATAATGTGATTTACCCTTGAAGGTCATAGTTTACCACGTGCTTTTTAAGATGTTTAGGAAACCTCCAAAATTTCCTTCAGCTATAATTTACCCATGTCCAATTCAATATATATTTAGGTGAGTGACAAAGTTCCTATTCTTTGGACTTGTTCAGGATGGAAAGGAATTTCTTGATTGAGTTGCCATTACTTTCAAAAGCACCTATTGTTGTAATGTGAAGGAGTAGCTTTGGCAATTTAACAAATGCATGTTGGCACACAAGATAGTATTGGTTGGATTAAACTTAGGAACCCTTGTTTCATGGACAAACTTACTCTTCTCCATAATCAATGACAACCTTCCAACACTTCGCCTCTGCTTTTTGCAGCACGAAATCCTCTGATGATTAAAATCTTGGAGTAGAGATTAAGAGATTAGATTCCTAAAATACCCAAGGGTATCTTTGAAAAATTGTGCATGGTGGGGTTGAGAATGATTGAATTTGTAAATTAAACGCTAAGACTAAAAATAAATAGAATTTTCTTGAAGGGAATTAGAAACTAACTTTAGGGAAGGAATTTACAACTTGACACTAACTTTTTGCATGCGGAAGGAATTGAAACCAAAAGAAACATCGGGGATTTTGAGAGGATGATTCACGATATTCCTTTCAAGGATTCCTTAAAGGAGTAGATGTGTGTTGATGGTTGTCTTTTCTAAAGAGTTGGGGCCGCACCAAACTTACTGAAACAAATCTGACTTGAACCAAGAGAAAAGGATGCATCTTCACAATAACTCTTCTTTATTTATTCTTGTTTAATCTTACTATTGAAAATGATCTCATAGACTTTTGAGGGATATTTTTCACTAAAAAATGCCTCGTTCAAGGAAACTAGTGAAGGTTTTCAATAATGAGGAGCCACATCACAACCCTCCTTTGACATAGGAGAAGTGACATACGGCTTAAAACTACGTTACAAATGACATTAAATAGGAATCATGGCAGAGTGTTTCTTGCATGGCTTTTTACATACTTATTTCTTGTTTTAATTTTCTTTTTCCTAAATAATTTGTTTGCATTCAAATTGTGGAACGTTTGACTTGTAGTTTTTTTCCTTTTCTTTATTTTTTTTATCATGTGAAATACACATTCTGGGGAAACTTGTTGGGTGCTTCCCTTCATTCTGAGGATGGTACCCAGGGTAAACTGGATTTTGTAGAAGCTCGAGGCTTTGTCAACATAGGGCTCAATGCTGTTACAACAATATACTCATTAAGAGGCCAACATGTCACTTGCGGGAAATTTAATTTGGGCTGGGAGGATAACACTCCTTCTCACAACCGCCTGGGCTAGATCCAATTGCCTTGTTGTTTCTAGTTGTGGAAAGCCCTTTGCATTATATTCTTAAATGTATAAACAATCAATTGCAGAAGGTGTATTGCAAGGTTGGAAACTACCTTTGTCTGTTCCCTTTGAGTGAAGGCATTCCTTGGTGTATATGTCAATTTTTGTGTAGTGTCATACTTTGGTTTTGTCAAGTTTTCTTCACTCCTATATTTTTTTATGGATGAATCTGTTGATATAAATATAATGAATCACCAAGACATCTTAACAGTGTAATTGGCAACAAAATCAATGGGCATTTATGCAAGTGTAAAGTGCATTTCTCTTTGGAATTTTTTGCGTGTAATTTATATTTAAAGCCTTCAAACATTCTTATGAATTTAAATGGTGGGAGTCTATAACAAATGTTGTTTCTTCTTTGCAGGCGAGTGTGGATATGATGTTCAAAAGGTACAATAAGTAGCCCTTAAAATGGTGGATTTTCTTCACACCTCTAAGCATTCCATTTCTTGATCTCTTTCACACTCTTTTCTATTTGTTACTCATTATATTCGATTTGATAATTTGCCATATGGAAAAAAACAAATTTGAAATTCTAGATGGAGTAGCTTAATTTTGAGTGGTTCATTATTTGACATCTTTTTTGCAATATTTGAGTCTATTAAAAGATATTGATGAAAGTGTTACTAAGGGTCACATGTTATTCACTTAAAATATGATAAATCATAGTTATGGGTCAGCTTAATGGAACGTGAATGGTTCACTAGATGAAGTTCATTTCATATATATAAGACAAAACTACATCAAAATATTTAGTACATCTTTCTATTTTGAGTTTTGAGTTTTGGATTTATATATGTTAATTTCTACAATCTAAAGCATGTGCTAATGTGGATGTTAGCGAGTCAAATGAGATAAGCCCTATTGATTTGTATGACTTGATATGCAGCCAACCAATAATATTTAGAAAAAATTGTGGAGATTATGTTAATAGTATGTTAAAAATTATTAAAATATACCAAAGGTAGTTGCGTGGTTGATTTTTGAAACATTGTTCACGTTATAACCATGTTTAGGTTATGAATTGTTTTTAGTATTTATACTATATCTTTGAGAAGTATGGGGCATGAACATTCTTCCCATTATTTGCAGAAATTTTATGCCTTGTGTGCAATTTATGGGCAAATTCTTTGTGTGCAATTATTTGTTTTATATAACTAATGCAATAATCTTGGTATCATTTATTTTGTTCTATTGTGTAGGTATGTAATGTGCAATTTCCTTCCTTGTATATGCCAATCCTAATAATATTTCAACTTGAGCACCCCTCCCTAAACCACAACATTTGTCGTTGCTTATTTATAACAAATATGGACTTTATTTGTAAATTGGATGGTGATAGTGTATGTGGATGAGAGATTATGGGTATAGGAGGATATTAGGCTTCATCAAGGATATACGATGTAAAAGAGATAGATGATTCAATTGCGAGATGTCTATAGAGAGTTGTGGTCTAATGTTGACAAAGACATTTTTGAAGATTTGTGTCCATTATGAGGAAGATGAATGTATAATCATACAGGAAATGATTGATAAAAATCTAGTTGTTAAGGCCATTTTCTAGTTACCTCCAATATATCTTGATCAATATGGCCTTTTTTCTCCAACAACTGCACATGGTGTTACGACAAAATCTACTACCTCCCAAATGATGTAAAGTCCCAAACATCAAGGGGCTAGTTTCGTGCAACTATGGAAGGCTACCCACTGTCACCTCAATAACTCTTCCTCACACTTTTGGTTGGCTCTTCTCCAACTCAAGGCCGCCCCCCAGCCCCCGTCGAAGATAGGATTGCTAAGGCTATAGAATGTAGGCTCAAGATGATTTTGTGAAGAGTTAGCCTAAGCAAAACAAATGGTTGTAGTGAAATGGAAATGAGAATGAAAGGAAAGGAAGAAGAGGGAACAAGGAAATGGGATGATATGGGACCTGTTACCCCCTTAGACTAGGGGTAACTAAGGAGATCATGTCTCGAGGCAAATATGTAGCAGACATGGAGTGCCGAGAGCCAGATTGACTAGCATAGCCCTACATGGCCCCTCCTATCTTGACTCACACCATCGATCATCACCAACAACAGGGCAACATCCATCACACCGACATGGCCCCAGAGGACAGCAGGTCTTGCTTCACAAGGTAATAAGTTCGGTTTCATGGTAAGTGCCACTTTAATAATTGAAGCATTTGAATATGTTGCAAAGAATCCTTTCTTGATTATAGAATGTTTGCTTGGAAACTATACCCTTTGCCTTATTTAACCTTGGTGGGTGTCATCATGTCCTAGTAAGTTGGTCACCCTCAGGAATGGGGTGCTACTAGGGGGTTCCTTGAAGAGTCATCGTACCACCCCCGATCATACTTATCACTTTTTGTACTTCTTCCATTTCGTCTCCTCACCTTTTGGGTTTTCGGGCTTATTGACCCAAGAAGGGCATGCACCTTATTTCATGGGAAGAAGGGGCCATTAGGCTCGGAGGTGCCCTAGAAAAAACATCATGCAATAAAAGCTCGCCCTGGGATCTCGAGAGCAATGAAACGCTGTTATGAACATAAATATATATAAATAGATATTCATAACATAATAATTAATTAATAAATAATAACTATTAATAATGAAAGGACATGTCTCAAAGGACATGACTATTGGTTAAGGGCACCCATGCGTGGGTATATAAACGAGCCCTCATTCTCAATTGTAATAATCTTATCTATTCATATTTTATATATTATTTACAGTGCTACATGGATTACTTTGTTATATTCCAAGTATTTTGGATAACTCTTGTGTGAGCGAACTTTGTTCGTCTCATTTGGTATCAGAGGTGTGTTTTTCTGATCCTGGCCTTTGGCTACTCTCTTTATCAGACCTTGTCTGAACCGACTTTTAGCCAACCCCATTGTTTCAGAGTTTCTCTGAGAAATTTGGTCTTTGACCACCAACCAGGCCCTTGGCCATTCAAAATTTCAAAGTTCTTAGCAAACTTCGGTCTTTGACCAATTCATGCTTTTTACCGTTTAAAAAATCAAATTCTATTGAAGAAATATTCCGCTGCAAGTTCAAAGAAAGCTTGAAAATCAAGAACGTGAATTACAAAACATAATTTTTTGGAAGAATATAAATACAGCTCGAAGAAAAAAAAAGACCATAGCAATTAGAAGTTCTATAAAAGTTATTCCGCTGCGAACTACAAAGAATTTCACTCTACAAACTGCCAAAAGAAAAAAAAAGAAGAGAGAGAGAACGTTCTAATATAATAATAATAAAAAAAAAAGGCATCATAGCATAGATTCACCAGATTTGAGTTCACTACAACTGTAAAGAAACTAAAACGACTATCCAAACAACAGTTGCTTCACAAAACTGAATCGCAAGGATACAGGAGTCCAAAGTCACCACTACAGGGAATGCCTGAAATTCTGTCGTCTGAGATCTGATCCATGTCAATTGCAGATATGTAATAATCGGTCCAAAAAAAAAATATCGCAGACAGTCAATCTTAGCCACCAGAACCAGTATAAGTGTTGACAGGGCTGCCAATTGCATTAATTTAACTAGTCATTCCTAAAACACAACAAAGACTTTTACCAAAGGAAGAACGAGATTGGTTATTCGTGATATCATTGCAACGGAGCTGCCATTAAAAATTGTCCCGTGGAACTCGTGAAGTGATACGTCACAACCTTTGAAGGACAAAACAAAAATTATATTTATTAAAGAAGTGATCATAAACCAACGTATAAGTCTAAGTCAATTGATTTCTTAAGGGATAAGCAATTTGCTTGTATTGAGTTCTATTATATAAGTCAATCGAAACAGTATTAGAATACTCTTCATTAGAGT
>ML802031.1:452877-464847 GCA_009831015.1 Picea engelmannii
ACACCTCCCAAGGTACAAATCTCAACACTCTTTCTCCTCTTTAAATCAAATTTCTGGGTTACTTTATATATATATGCAAGCATGTTTGGATCTAGTTTATCTAACTAAATCATCAGTTCTTTTCATGCATGCAAGTGATAGGTTAGATCTGATTTCTGTTTCAAAATTTTCTATCTTAAGAATCTAGATCTAGTGTAGGAAAATAGTCCCTTTGCTCAAATATTTTTTTTGAAATTTTTAGAGGGATAAAAGCTAATATTTTCCAAGTGTTTTCATTGTTCAAATCTAGCATCTAAGTGCTTTTAACTTGCTCTTTTATTACAGCCACAAAAGACCCTAAGGAAACAAGCTTTTTAGCTTGAGTTTCGTAGTTCCCTTTTGCAAATTTTTGTAGAATCTAACTTAGATTTTTTTTTAGATTTTCACTAATAATCAAAGACACTCTTAAAGTGTTTTTGGCTATCTTTTGTACTCTTTTGTTTGCTGTTTTGTGCAGGTCATTGAGTAAACAAGGGGAGATTCTGCCCAAATTTGGCGGATTAGGAGCATTTGGGACTTCCAGAAGCACCTTACACCTTTCTAAAGATTTTTGTAACTTGTAAAACCTTGATTCATTGTTATAAGGATCCAAAGTCCCTTTGAAAAAGATCTAAAGACTCTTAAAAGAGCACTTGTAACCGAGTTAATAAAATAAGTGAGTGAAGAGAGGCCTCACTCTTTGTTTTCCCCTTAAGGGGGTTGGTGTTGTGGTTTTGGACTTTCTTTCTTTCAGTTTTCTTTCCTTTGCTTAAAAGTTCAAACGATCTCACATTAAACAATAAAGTTGATTAAACCTTCACATAGATTAGATTTCATTTTGGAAAGTAACATTTAATTGCTAGATTAGCTTTACTTCTTGCAATTTCAAGTTGGCAAATAAACCATCCCCTCAGCTCCTCGAAAGAGGCCTGGTCAGTGTGGATTAGTAATTAGCATAACATTTCAATTTCAGTTATTTATTTCTTGTTTAAAATAAACAAATTCCCCTCAGCTCTCAGTGTGGTTCCTGACCCTTCTAGTTGCGAGCTAGTCTCGATTTGCTGGAAGTAAGTTTCATACACGCTGGGATGGTCAGTGGTTGATAGATTAAGTAGGACAATCTCTAAGTGGTATCATTTGTCTAAGACCTCTACCTTGGGTGGAGTGTGTCAAATCACCTGGCAACTCATCTTGTTGGATTTGCGGCACACTCGGTGGACAAGTTTTAGATTGGTGAATGATACATAAGGAGGCCCAAACAATTTCATTAACTCAACATCAATTTATCCTAATAAAACACACGAACTACATTGCCCACGATTTACTTTAAGGCATTGGTCTCATTGTTTACACTTAGCAAAGCCATAGGGTTCATTTTTCATTTGGGTTATCTATTTGAAGCAATTTTAATGTTACTTGCATCTAACAATTGTATCTCAATATCCTTTTATGCAAGTATATGATTATTGTTTATATCGTGGTGAATATTTAGTTTATGTTTTATCAGTTTATGGTTGATTGTTGAAAAGAATAAACTCCTAGATTTAATTTCTTGTACTTAGCTTAGTTCAAGCCTTAGTATATTTGTTAGGGACTACCCCCCTTGGCTTCGCTAGGAGTTGGCCTAGACGGAGGAGTTGAGGATTAGGTGACAACACCTTAACTCTCACTTGCCCCCAAGGACACACCGAGTGGATTGAAGATTTCTTCCACGTCTCCCAGGTGTGTATAAGGTGACAACTACAATAAAGCACTTCATAATATTGAATATGCTATCACCCTCCCTTAATTGGCATGTGAAATTATGCCAAGATTATCTCTAAACTTTACAAACTTATTAGGACCTGTTACACTATATATTGTATGGGGTGTCTGAGTACCAGTTCATGACACTTTGCAGGATGACACCCATGGACTTTCTATGTACCAGTTGCAGATCTGGGGGCATTTTGTTATTGTGCATGTTATTTTGTGCTACCTCATTGTTTACCTGACCCTTGGCCAACCAAGGGGGAAGGTGACATTGTTACAAGATGATTTGGTAGTATCATTTTCATGCTCCCTTGGTCACTTCAGCTTATTAGATTTATTGGTTATATATTCTATCATTGGTGGAGGTTGCTTCAACGACATGTTATGTGTATTCATCTTCTTGYAGGTGCTACTTCATGATTGATTATTAGTGAAAATCGCTTGTTTCCCTATCTTGTGYTCATRATGTTCTAGTCATTATTTTCTCTTGATCATTTCATGGTGGGTTCAAGTCTTTTGCTAGTTGTGTATTTCCTAGTGGTTTGTTTAGATGCATGTCCCCTTTTATTATCCATCCATCGTTTAGCCTAGGTACCACCCGTTATGTTATCACATTTATGTTTTACCTAAACAGTTTTCGTATCATACTCATATTCCATCATTTACCCACTCATAGAGGGCGCATGATCCGTTTTCATATAGCTTTCCTTCATATTTTAACTCATTTGGTATATTTCAATAAAACATCTTTTTCATGTTTGAATGTGCTAAAGTGGTTTGGTATATTTTATTGCTGATTAATCACACCCAAACATAAGGTTGAAGTGCTACATTATTGTCCTATTTTATTATTGGGTTTTAAACTTTAATTAAGGCCTTATTTCCTAAGTTCAAATAAGAAAAAAAGGAACAAAAAAGGAAGAAAGAAAAAAGAAAAGAAAAAAAAGAAAAAAACATGACTAGAGAATACAACTTGTTGTGCACGACAAAAACATAACATGAGGGTAGCACTCTCCTTTGGCACACATGTTGAGGCAACTCACACTTAAAAACTGATTTTTTAGAAAGTGGTTGCCCTCATGTTAATTCGTTGGGGTTAATTTAGCTTTGTTCACACTCACATGTGCCACCTTGATGAAGCATTTAACTCACTTGGCACATATGTTGAAAAGTTTGTTGAGTTTGCATATACTTTAAGAGTTAGTTATGCATGTGCCCTCCCTTCATGTCCACTTCCATTCCATTTAATCATTTTTTTCTCCATTATCTAGGCATAATAATTTAGGTGGTGCGCTCCACTAGATGGGTCAACTTCTAGCTTTGAATTGGTTTTGTTCACATCTTGTTTTAACCTTGATGAAGGTGTTTGACAGTGACTTGGTACTTGAGCACACTTACTATTTTTAGGAGATTCTTCACATATTTTGATATTTGCATGGAGTAGGGATCACATGGATATTATTGTTATATTCCATGCATGTGGTCTCTTACTATTTTGAGAGTGATGCTTTCCTTGGTGAACTACTTTCTGTTTGGAGATTGCTCGAGCATTTTTATTGATATTTGATGGATCTCTCTCCTAGGCATGCCCCCTAGGGTTTTTGATTCTCTCATGAGAGGATTAAAATATTATTTTGATGAATAATTCCATATTTTGTAATATTATTTTAAATGTTTGATTCATCAAACATGATCACCAGGATATTATTATTTTATTTGAGGTGGTTGAGCCTAAAAATCTAAAATAAGAGGCTCCCCTCACTTGTAGTTGTTGTTGAGGGAGCAATAGTTATTCTTCTCTCTTTGGAGCATATTTTGGATTTCTTTTCAATTCATGTTGTGTGAGGCTGTTGTTTGAGCTTATTGTGGTGGATGTGGATTGGAACAAGCATTTCAAGCATGCAGGAGTATTGAAGCAAGCTAAACAAGTAAGACAATCTTTAATGGTTCATAGTTAGGTGTGGCTTATATCAGTCCTTTTTAAAATTTGTTTATTCATTTAATAAGTTTCTTTGCTTATTGCTTGTCAAAAGATAGTGATTAAGCTAGGAATCCTTAGGTAAATAAACATTTTGTTTAATCTTTGAAATTGTTAAATCACTTAGACATTTCCTTGCTTGAAATACTCTCTAGTTCCACTTATTAGGATTATTTGTATCATGCTTTAGGGCAGCTTTTATAATCCTTGTTCTAGATTAGATTAGGCCCTCCTCATAGATTTGAAAGATTCCATTAACCCTGTTATCACAGGATTTGTGCTTGTGCAAAGCCCTCCACAAGATGCCAATCTTGTGTAACAATTATAAGTACTTGTCACTATCACCTAGGCAAGTACTTCCCTCGTTTTAGTGAAGGAAAGATGTCCAACACAAGGGAGGATTCCCTAGTGACCTCAAGGGATCCTATAGCAAGCTAGAGGCAAATCTATGGCCCCCTATCTTGGTCACTCAATGAGATAGGCTAAGTCTAGGAAAATGGAAAGATTGGAATTAGTTATACGAGGTAATTGGTTAACCTGTGCGAGACAAGAAGTAGTCCAATTCATATAATAGTCAATTACCAAGTTAAATCACCCACCAATCACCTCTATATGCTAGCTATCAAGTAAAACAAATTGCTGTTGTAAAATTGCAGCAGTAAACCAGTGTATATCAGCAATAAGTATTTTGCAACAACAAGAAGAAATTGGCTCAAAAAAAATAGCAATTATATTCTAGATCAATGTCCAATCATCAAACAATAGTTGAGTTGATTTTCCCCCAATATTAAGTAAGTTATCAACAATTAGTAAAGCCCTAATGGCTGTAGCAAAACTTTTATAACAACAACAATAAATATACTATGTTTGCCAAGTGTTGAGTTAGAATTAGAGAAGGGGAGAGCTTCTAGCTAATGCTAGGGTTTTAATAATCACTTGTGATTATGAAGACTAGTGTCATTTTCCTTCTTAGGGAAAATGGAGTAAATGCAAAGCACTCAAAGGAGGCTAAGTGGAAGAGAAGAGGTGAAGGTGTAAACCCTAGGATTATCCTCTCATAAGCCTAGGTCAAACCTCAAAGGAAAGGCCTCTCAGGTTTATCCTCTAATAAACCCTAGGTGTCGTCCCACTTCTTCTAATGTGTCTAGCTAAGAGAACAGATGGAAACTAGGTCTTAAACCCTAAGGGGATAGCCAATCCTAACCCTTAGGGCAAGCCTTGATTGCTTCAAAGTTCAAATAGAGTTAAGGTGAAACAACAAGGGAAGGGGATAACCTTTCTTAATCCTTCCTTAGGGTTTCAAATTATTCAAAGAAACAATGATAACATGCAACTATTACCTCTCTAATAGAGCATTCACCAGATTTCACCAAGAAATATCACAAGCACATAAGAAAAACACTTACTAGTCAAGGCACATAGCATGAGGAAACCCTAGTTCATCAAGAATCCGCCATAACAAGACAAGCATCCATCCGCATCACTCCAAAAGTGCGCATAAGACATCAATAGCGAAAATAAGAGAGAGGAAGACGAGTAGTAGTGATCTCACAAGCGAGTGAGTTGTGTTTGATCCAAATAAGCGCTAGCCTCATTTATATGAGGTAACCCTAGCGAAAATGTCCACATAAGGTGCAAAAACAACAATGATCCATGATACAAGTGGGGCCGACCCCTCAAATAGCCTCTAACAATGAAAAATCATTCTAATACACCAATACGATGCCCTCCTAGGTCACAGTGTGGTGACGTCATGCTCCAAGAGAGTGTGTGAAGCCTCCAAAGGCCACGTCTCATCATCCAAGAGGTGCAAGCAAGGTGGAGGGTGTGGCTCCTCATCAATGGCCATGTCACATCATCAAGTCATCAATGCTGCCCCAATGGAAAGTAAGCCCATCATCATCAAACAAACTCTAGCACATGACGTCATCATCAAGGAGCTCAACGTCTGAGCTGGGAAAACCAACATCCAACGTGGAATGATCAAGCATCACCTCTCTGAGTGGTGTCCAAGCATAACCAAGTGAAACGTCCTCCATCAAATGTTGAATAAGGTGTGGGGTGCATTGTCCAAGGTGTGGGATTTTTGCCTATCTACCTGGCATCATGACCATATCTGTCAAAGGAGAGCTCATTTGTCCATTGTCCAAGGTCCAGGAGGTGTGAGAGGATGTATCTAAAGGAGGTCAATCATCAGGTGACCCAACACACTGCATAACACATGCTATATCCTGTTCAAAGTGCACAACGTCCTGGGTGAAAGCACAAAGACATCCTCCAAAGACCATGTCAGGTGCACTCAAGTCGGTCAAAACCATGGAATCAAGTAAAACCAACAATCACAAGCTACAACAGTCCTAAGAAGTATATAAAGTAGGCCATCAAATAGTATAGAAGTCAATTGAACAATTCTCATTGGGTATCCCCTTGAAACTTCACACAAGCTCAAGAATTTATTCAATTTGGCTGGGTTAGGTATGCGAGGACCATCAAAAGAACTTGTTAGGTGTGCCAGTGCCCAAGTAGAGAGATATTTCCCGGAAGAACCCATCAAAGATATGTAATGGATGTGAGATGGTCATGGGGTTTACTTCTGGGCATGGGGTCATCAACATGCAAGACAATGTATGGAATCACCTCCATGAGTGCCTTTGTGGAGGCTGTGCTTGGCGATTGAGTTACCCTTTTCTCCATGCTTTTGCATTGCAAACCCCTTTATTTGCATTTTTCTTTATTTCATTTGATATGTGAGTCCCCTTAAAAAGGTTTCAAGCATAACACTTCTTTTGCATTTTGTTTGGGATATATTCAAGTCCTTTCTGATAGATGAATGCGTTTATTCACATTAGGACTAGGGGCGATTGCTGTTAATGAGGGGGTAGAGCTCAATTGTGGACTATGGCTTTTAACTGTCCTAATTATCTGCCATCTGCAATCTACCTCTGGGCCTTTAGCCCCTTCTTCTCATAAGAAAATGAGATACATGCCTTTTTGGTGTACATGTAACCACATTACCCAAAAGGTGGGAGAATGGAAGGATCAAGGACGAAAAAGTGGTAACTGTGATGTCCCGTTCCCAAGAGTAGGCCAGCAGGGAGAGACTTAGTAGTCTATGTGTTCCCATAGACTATAGTCAGGCTCAAACAGGGAACAAGATGGAGAAATAAGGGTGATTTGGTGGCTAAATGATGAATTAAGCCAAAAAGCTTAGGAAAAGTCACTTAAGCCTAAGTCAACGAAGAATTAGAATGAAAATGTGCTAAAGGGGGACTTAATTAATTAATTATTCACCTTAGGAGGAAAAGCGCCTAGCTTAAGTGAGGTCAATGGTGAATTAGATCGGGAAGGGTATAAAGGGAGGAATTTGACCTAATTCCTCATTATGCATTGTTATGATATGATGTTGAGAGTTCCCAGAGGAGGAAGAGAGTCGACTTTACTGTTTTGTGGATTTCTGGAGGAAACCACCACCATTGATCGGTTTCGGTGTTGAGAGACACACCCTAGCCCATCAGAGATACCATCCAGGTATTTCACCGTGCTATTTAGGAGTATCCAGTTGCAGTGTGCGCAACTCAGTCAGTGAGGGCGCAAGTCAGATTGAGGGTTTGGGGAGCTGCACGAGGTCTGAGCTCAGATTGCATTTTCCTTCCAACCCAGTTGAGATCCAGCCAGGGCGCTTAGAGTGAGCCACTTTCCATCAGATTCTGACGGTGGAATCTTGTAGGGCACATCATCCAACCATTTAGGGCACAACTCTTCCGACATGACATTTGAGGTTGCAGACAGAGCATCAGAGCAGATCCGGGGAAACCCTCCCGACCCAGTTCCGCATTTGGCGAGACTATTGTTTTGAGTCCTATAACAACTGATTCCATTGGTGGAATCATTTGGGGCGCATCCAGTGTCCCAGGAGGTGTGCAAACCCCCTAGAGGTTGAGATCCAGTGCCTCAGAGACCAAATTTGACATACGACACTCATCCATTCCAGTCTAGAGGCTAGGGCACTTCTATTGGGACAGTTTCCAACTCATTCCGACGGGTCTAGCCTTCCGGACGAATTTTCCAGCTTGTAGTGGCTACGATACTTCTCCGAAATCGCCTATTTTGCCGATCTATCCGTGCATGAATCAGATCTGCCTTCATCTTCTGATCACGGGTATTTTTATGCTATTTGCTTGTATTCCAGTGACGATCCATGAGATCTAACTGACAACTATACTTTATATTTCCAGTGTGTTATTGTATTTCCATGCTTGAGTCGCATCATACATATTATTGGGCAGTTGATGTTCTTTATTTCCGCATGCATCCTCTATATACTGTTTAAACCATAAATATACAACATGCACATGCAATAACCATAAACATCTCAAAAACACAATTGAAACGCATCCAGAAACCCCCAGAGTATCAGATCTAAAGATAAAACGCATCCAGAAACCCCCAGTGTATCAGATCTGCGAGACAAAACATTAGATCAATAGCAAATATCTTGATCAGCGAGATCAGGGATATTTCAGTGGTATCAGAGCTTTAGTCTTGCCAGCCTGTGACTAAAGACTATGAGTGCAGCAAAAGACCCAGATGGTCGTGAGCACGTAGGTGACGAATATGTCACTTACAACAGGCGCAAGGAAAGAATGCCTAGGCCTAACTTTCCTCCTTTCCCTCCTAGTTCAGAGGAAGAGGAAGAGGCACACAGAGAAGCAGAGAGGAGCAAAGCGCGAGGTCGAGCACGAAGCAGAGAGGAGGCTGGGTGACAGATATGAACGACCAGAGGGCAGTGGTAAGGTCCCCATGGAACTAGAGGCAACCTTCATGTAGGTTATCAGTGATATGTTAGCTAGTTAGCGGACCATGTCTCAGTCCTTGGCTCAGGTGGCTGATAGATTGGCTATGGTGGACATTCCGGGCACACGAGCCCCACATGCAGCGCACAGGAACTCAGTGGCAGGCATTATACCCCAGTCACCCACTCGCACATACACCCCTGTGAGTAGGATTCCTGATCGTTGTTTCCCAGTTTCCAGAGGGCACCCCTGGTAGCAGCATAGATGCTAATAGCACAGAGACCACCCACTCATACAAAGGACATTGCAGAGTATCGGAGAGAGTATGTAGCATTGGGCCGTGACTTCCATCAGGATATGACCCTAGTCGAGTATTGTGGGCTCAGACTCAGGAACCGCCCCGGAGAGCCATAGAGAGGAGGGCCGCAGCCACAGCAGCAACATGGGCATAACATTGATTTCATCCGAAAAGTTGGTAAATTCACCATATCTTCTTTTGACGGATCATCCAAATGCATCGCCAGAGCTTGGGTACAGAAGCTTGACACCTACTACAAGCTCAACCAGATGATCGAGACAGAGGCCATCAGTTTTTCCACCTTACACTTAGAGGGTGAAGCACACGAATGGTGGTATCATGGAGTGGTGACATTGGGCCACAGTCGCATCACCTCCTACCGAGAGTTCACAGAGAGACTCATGGACAGATTTGACAGGAGGGATCCAAAGATCCATTTCAGAGATCTAGCCCAGTTGAGACAAACTGACACATCATAGGCATTCATCTCAGAGTTTCAACGGGTAGCAGTGGCAGTGATAGATATATTCGAGCCCCGACTGATCATGTTATTCACAGAAGGGCTCACAGAACCTTTGAGAGGATGGGTGAAGGCATATCGACCTCACACCCTGCAGGATGCCATCCTATGCACTAGAGATTTGGCAGACTAAGTGCCAAAAACTAAACCCTTTTCCAAACCCTTCGTACCACAGAAGGATCGGGACCGGAAGCCATTACCGAGGGAATGGAAGGGTAAGGAGAAGTTGGATGATGAGACGAGGCGAGAGCTTATGAGGAAGAAGCTTTGCTTCAACTGCAGAGATCCTTGGGTCCCAGGTCACAGGTGCATGGGCCTCTTGGTGATACTCTTGGTGATATTTTTGCTAAGTGTGGCGCAAGTTTGAGAGAGTAGTGCACCTGTAGCTGCTGCAATTGTGTATGGTACTTATTCTGTGGATATGGAGACTCTCTCTCTTGTGCGCTACCCTTGGAGAAGGAGCGCTCTACTTGTCTTGAGTTGTTGCTGCAGTTAGCAGCTAGGGTTTATCTGTTGGTTCTGGAGTAGGCTTGCCAAAATTATTCTAAGGTTAGTGTGCTCGGGGGTGGCATATGTGAATGCCTATGGTTGGGTGACAATGATGTGAGATTGTTTATGGTTAAACGAGCATACTAAAATTTCAACAAATTGGTCCACTAAACGTCATAGATTCACATCAACTTGCTTGGACTTAGTCATTTTCCATAGGGATACTCCCCTTGTGATGGATAGGTACCAACCTAACGAGAGAGGAAGTGCTATTGTGGTGACAATGGGTAGTTTTCCTTAGTTACACAAACTAACACCTTGTACTTGGGACTTTCACACATTTAGGGGTGTTAGATTTTGTAGTAATAGGACCAAGAGGCTCAAAGAAAATGTCAACAATCTATTCTTGAGTTTTACAGTATTGTAGCTCAATATCTCCACTTTCCATAAGTTACCAAATATATTCACTATACTACTTCACAACTTCAACACACTCTTATTATCATAATATTGTATAATTGAGCGAGTTTGTTCTATTTGTAAGTCAATAGGTATTCTCTACAACCAGACTGCCTCACCTAGGTTGACGTTAGGCTCTTGAATGAGGGACGTTGAGCTGGGAAGGTGTAGCGCTAGCCCTCCAAAGGCCACATACCAACCTCACACGTGACAAAATCCTCATCAAGCATCTCCCACATCATCCATCGATCAAACCATAGCCCTACGTGACGTCATGGGTCATAGGGTGACGTCTAAGCCTCCAAAGGCCAGCGTCCAAGTATGGGGGTATGGGAACCTCTCTCTCAAGCCATGCTAGAGTGCCTCCAAAGGAAACGACCCCCTTTCTTGACTGTGCAACTGGTGGTCACAAGCCTACCCTAGACGTGGGGTCTCTGCATCCATCATTGGGCTCCAAAGCCCTCATGAAGGTTCGAACAAGTCATCTCCTCATGAATACCTGTCCACCAGGAAAGGTCTTGCAAAGACAAACAGATACGCCCTCCAAGGGTCCATAAGTCACAAGAATCATGCCAAGTAAGCCACATCTAATAATCAAACCACCCGAACATGTGCATCAAAGCCCCCTTTTTAAACTAAACAAATGCTCAAAGACGTTATACAATTCGTCAAATTTAGGTGTGGGAGGGGTGTCAAGACATCCTGCTGACCACCTATTCAACTAGGGGGTCAACTCCATGTACCATAAAGATATGCATCATCAGATGCTACCAAGTCAGAGACTATTTGGTTCTACAGGGCAATTTTTGTCTCCAGCATGTATTTTTGTAACTGGAATTTCCGTTCCCTTGCGTGGGATGATAATGTAATAGATCTGCATGGATCATAGTTAGGTCAGTTACCTTAGGATTTCTTCATTAGGAGAGTTCCTTTCACTGAGTGTTTTTTATCCTCAGGTTATTAATTTGGCTTTTTAGCCTTATTAATCTCCCTTGAGTTTTTCACTCCCACAAATAATTCCTCCAAAGTGGTGAAAGGCGTTCTAATGGATTCATCCTCTGGTAGCTAGTGTTTAGGAACGATGTAAATGACCATGTAAGACATTTCAAAAAGTTTCGCGGAATTCCATTGAGTCTAGATAGGTTTTTCTTAATGAATTAAAATTGCTTAAGGTTGGGTAATTTAATTAATTAATTTTAATTATTTTTGAGCAAATATTGTAAAAGCTAGGTCCTTGGGCTTTTGCTAGGGGTATTTGCGTTCAAAATAAATGGAATAAGACCCTCTACACCCTTGGACCAAGTTTCAACTCAGTCAGACAACTTTTCCTAGGTGTTTGTCCACCAGGAGTCTTGGTCAGTCAAAACAACAATTTTAATTGCTAAGTCATGTCATAGGAAAAATGTCATTTTTGTAATTTTTGAGCAAAGAGAGTAAAATAAAGGTGGAAAATGATGAGAAAGACCATTCCTAACCTACCCAACCCCTTTCCCAACCTTTTCTCACCCCCTAAACACATTACCCACTCAAACCAATTCGCCCCCTAGGGGGATTTGCGCCCCTCCTCATGTGGAAACATTAGAAAATGCATTTTGATGAGTTGTGGGCCCCTCCCTCTAGTGGTGCGCTCTTCCTAGCCTTCCACCTCACCCAATAGCCATGT
>ML802032.1:0-34677 GCA_009831015.1 Picea engelmannii
CATCTTCAATTGTTAGCCATCATATTAGAATTTTAGATTAAAAGGTGATTAATTGTGCCCATCTCCAATAGGTATACGCCTTTCGGCGTAAATATTCTTTGTATGGGTGATAGGGATAAGAGATGGCACAAAAGGCACATGGGAAAGGGGAGGACATAGATCGTAAGAAGGGGTTTAGTTGGTACATGTGGATATGATGGCACGAATGGAAAGCGTAAGATCAAGCTATCATAATTTGATCCTACACTAAACTCTTCTTTAAGTGTCTAGTCTTTGAGTGCAATCATCACTTGTGATAACCAATGACTCCATTAATTTTTATGATCATGGAAGATTGAGGCTCAGAATTCGAGTCTACTACTTATCTCAATATAGGGGAATAATGGGTCTACCTCTCCCAATTTTGGAAGATACAGTCAAGGGTGGATGATGGTATTGTGTGGATGGTTTTGGTTTTGGGACTTGGCTTATGACTTAGAGACTCGATGCTTGAAACGTATTATAGGAGGGCTCTATGAATTAGCGTTTAGATTTTGGGTGTGGTATTTCTGGTGGATAGACTAGTCACCAACAACAACAAGTGTCTCTAAAGGTTGGACAAAGAGAGTGACCATATTGTTTATGGAGGACAAGCAAGGGAACCATAGGGGTCATCCATGGAAATGTAAGAATGAACTAATGTAGGCAATAGGGCCCTCGAGGATGAAAAATGGCATTCCACTTGCGCGGGCCTTTACAGATGTATACTAGAGGAGATTCTCGAAAGCTGTCAAATGAGAGGTAAAGACCTTGGAGGATTAAGTGAGAGTGAAAATGGGTCACACATCTAGTGCTCACATTGATGAAGTGTTACACATAAAAATTCCTCACTTTGATAATGTCACATTCTCATTGTCGTAAGTGTCGCACTTTTTTCACAAGTGTCGTAAGTGTCACATTCTTGTTCCGTAAGTGTCGCATCGCGAACGACACAATGAAACACTTGATACAACCCCTAAAACATGTTAGAAGAAGAAGCCTAGTCATATGACAATCAGAACAAAGGTTTTTCTATGAGAATTGGTCATCTTGGAACTTTTTGGGAAGATCAACGCTCCCCTGCTAATATACAGGGAACGCTAGTGCTCTTTGTCCATCTCATCGGGAGCATTGTAGCACTATGTTTTCCATTGTAAGGGAGCATTGAATTGGTTGAGCAAATCTTGGAAAAAATCCCTTTTTCTTTTAAAGACAGTTATGGATGGATCGAGTTGGTTTGACTCGAATCTAACCCTTAGGTTGCATCTAAGGGAGATATCACAACTATTGGATCCATATCCTCAACTAATTCCAAATATAACCAAGGTGGTTGAGTCTCTCAAAGCCTATAAGCGGAGGCATTTTTGTGGTGAACGAGAGAGGAAAAAATCAACAAAGCATTGTTATTCTGACTGTGGATCTTTCAAGCAAGGGTTGGACGAAGAGGACTTGGAGAGGCTACTGCAACATCATCTGAAGATTGTAAGTTTCCTTTTGAAGTTCTCATTAATATACTTGGCCTATTACCTTGTAGTATGTGTTTACATGTATTTTTATATGCTTGTCTCAATATTCATAGATTGATTGATTTTGTCTAATCCATTAGAGTAGGAGATAGTTGTTTGTCTCTTGTTGTCCATTGCAGGTATTGTTCGGAACTCGTGGATTGGAGCAGTGTAGACAAACTTCGAAAGTGAGGTACATCATACTCTCCCTCCTTCTCTCTTTTTTGATGGATAAAATTAATCTATATGAATGGTAGTGTCCAAAGGTAGTTTTATGTCTTGGTAGAGGGGTCTTTACTCCAAGGGAAAGTTCACATGTTCGCAGGGAATATCTCTGTAACAAAAATTGGCAACTCCATTGGGGATCAAATTTTCAATTTGTTTTCTTTCCTTGGTTTGTTTTTTCCTTTTGCCTATCTTTAGATACCATTTGTTGATTTAATCTATCCTTACATCTTTTCATCTTTACTAAGTTGTCTCACATAGTCTCTTACTAAATTTCCCTGAGTTTTTGAGTTTTCTGAGTTTTTCTAAAACTTGTCTCGGGACTAGCGCCCCTCTACAGTTAAGTTAGAGCGTTGATTGCTTGATCAGTTATCCCCCATAGTCTATTAGGGAGCGTTGTAGTGCTCTGGTTCTTTGGTTACTAGAGCGTCGATTTTTCTTTCTTTGAAAAATTGCAGACTTTTTTCTTGTTGGGCATAGTCCATAGATCTTTTGCTCTGGCTTAGATCCTTTTCTGTCAGATCTTGTCTTTTGTTTGACTCAAACTTGATATCTTTCATTCTTTTAGTCTTTATTGAGTTTGTGTTGTCTTTCCTTATTCCAAAAATCAATCGTTCTCTTTCAAACTTGGTTTATTTTTTCTACTCTTTTTTATTATCTGATTGATTGAAGGTTTTCTTAAGGAAGGTCACTGATCATACTATTTTTTTCATTATCTTTGATCCCTTACTCAATATCGGAAGACTATAAAGTGTGACTTTTTGTTTCTTAGTGTTTTTTCCTTTGAGTGAATAGTTTGGTAGTTGTTCTTCTTTTGGTTTCTTGTTTACTGTTGAGAGTGTCTTTGTTTGTGTACTTTTGATTCCTCTTTTTCAAATCACAGTAGTGAACCTTTTCATTATTAGTGAAAGCACGAAGCATTAGACGAACATTTTAATTTACATTCGCAATCAAACAAAGAAATATTTGTATGCATTGGTTTTGGATATTGGAAAGATTTTCTTTATAATTTGGCAATTGTTTGAATTCTTGTTGAGAACAAAATAGTATAAAATTGTGCATTCTTGAGTGTTTGTTAGTGACAAAAGAAAAAAAACTCTTCTCCTTCCCATAGCTAGAAATTCATTGAAAAGAAAGTTTGCATCTCATTATTTTCACCTTTTTGGGAGTCGAGTCTCAAACCTCATCAATTTCACTATCATTCACCCTTGTGTAACAAACAACGATGAAAATGAACGCTAATTAAAATCAAACTAGAAACTTTTATTTTTAGATATTTACAACAACAATAGACTAGGATTAGAGATTTGGAATAGGCTATGAGAATAACTCTCCAAAGCATTCAATACAAATGCATAATCTTGTGATAGGGAGAGTAAATCCAACCTTTGTATAAGCATAGTTGGGATCCCTTTCTCACATAGGGGTTAAACACAAGGTCGTCTACGGGAAAGAAACAGAGATTATCCCTCTCATGCTTAACCTATCGTAGTAGTACGATCGTATTTTGGGTGTTCTTCTTGAGGATCAACTATTTTCATTTTCTCTTGGAGCTTCGTGAATTCTGAATCCGTTCGGGGTCCTCTGGAGTTTACAGGTCCATCTGTCCTCAATTCTCTTGAATAATTTTGGATTTGATATCTTGCCCATACGTTCAAACTCGATTGTCGATTGTACCATTCCAAAGGCTGACTGCAATTTGGTATCCTTAGTATCCATAATCTTTAGGGTCCTTACACAAGGTGACGGTGAAGGGAAGTCTTTGTTGTACCTGGAATAGATGTTGGTCAAACTCACTCAAGCTCCTTGGAGGGTAAACCATGGGTAACATCGTGAGGGAACTTGCACCAAGGTATAAGTTTGTTAAGCATGCCACCAACATAATTGATCCACCTGCTCATATCCTATCCCCTTCTCAATTTGATCACGTGATGTTGGATTTCATCACCAACTAGTACGTTCATTGAGAGAAGACATTGTTTTGGTTGTTGGTTTTCTAGATTTTTTATCGAGTGTTGTTTGTTTACTATAGTTGTCTTTAAAAAAATGGTATTGTGGACAATAAAGGTCTTTGTAGATCATGTAGGATATAATGGTTTCTTCTGGAAGGCTACGAACCCCTACCTCCTAACTCACCTGAAGACAATTATCATGAAGAGGTCGAAAACCATTCAGACGTTGGGTATGTTGCTACTCCTTTGTTAGCAAATCCCGAGAGAGATTTAGTTAAAGTTCAGGAAGATTCCACCTTTCAGGTCAACCCGGCTTCGTAATTTCCTCTCAATCCACTCCTTGTTCGACTGGACTCCTCAGGTAACATTGTAGTAGAAGATTACCCTAGCCTACTATCAAGGCCATATAATCAACTAGATATGGAACCAATAAAACCAAATTTTAATGAGGAATACACTAGCCATGTTCGTTCTACTGAAATGGTAGATCCACAACAAACTCATGTTCGTTCTATATGGAGAACCCCATCAGGACGAGACCTTTATGAAAAAAATAAATTTAGCCGACCACCTTTTGACCCTCCACATACCTCTACCACCATCGGTGCAAAGGCACGACCGTCAGTTCATCCGTTCGACCATCCCGTCGAACCAACAGTCAATATTGCTACCACTTCAGGACAAGTTCAAATTCAAACAGGAGTCGTGTTACCTAGTCATTTGTAAAGTACCTTGACGATTACACCTCCCATCCCTCTTCAAAATTCAGCGTCGTATACTCCACAAAACCATGTTGGGACACCTTCACATCAAAGAATGCAAAACCTTGCCACGCAAATAAACCCAACTGCGGGACAAATTCCTACTGGAGGGAAAACCACCTTTAGTGGAAAAATCCCTATCGGGGGGAAACCGTCCTCCAACGCACAAATTTCGATTGTGGGGAAACCCCCTCTTACCGATCACATCCCAGTTTCTACCCAACCAATGGCAGGGGAACAATCTCAACCTTCATTCACCGAAAACTTCCCAGAGTCCTGGGGACCACCCCAGGGAGATCTATTCCATCAACCACATCAGGGAGTGCCATCAAACCCCAACCCACAAGGAGGAATCACAAATCCCAACCCTTCTGGATTAAATTCTATACAACCCTTTCCAGGAGTCCCAAATGCCACTCAGGTTCCACAAGGCCAATCATCTTTTCCTCCCCAAGGACCAAATGGGTTTCCCCTCTCCTTTTATGCAAATTCCTCAATAGATGAATCCTACTTTTACTGGTCAACATCAATAGCATATGGGAGGACCTGTTGGCTACAACTATCCACCACAACCAGTGTATGGTCCTACTAGTGTTCCTATTCCACATCAGTATCATCCACGAGTCAATCGACAGTTACCCCATTCTTATCCACTCTCGATCTACCGGATTTTTCGAGATTAACCAACAATCCCATATTACACTCCCCTTTTTGGCTAGTCATTCCTGCCAAATTACCTTCCGATATTCCAAAATTTGACGGTAAACCTGGTGAAGACCCTAATAACCACATTATGACCTTTCATATATGGTGTTCATCAAATTCACTAATGGATTATTCTATCCAGTTACATCTTTTATAGCTCACAATTACAGGTACAACGGCTAAATGGTACATTAATTACAACATGAAAATTTTTAAGATTCTAATTCACTTGCCATGGATTTTCTCACTCACTTCCAATTACCTATCCGCTACAAAACCAACACGAAAATTTTGACCTCCCTTCATCAGACCAACTCTGTACATATGTCTGATCATATTCATGAATGGAGACGATGATGACGGTTAATCAAAGTAACTATGCTCGACCGCTTGTTGGTTGAATGGTTCACCAAGTCTCTTTTACCTCATATTGCCTGTGACGTAGCCATGGGTGGTGTGGTTATAGAAGAGGAATCCATCGCTCATGCCCAGTATCTGGACTTGGTTTATTCCCAATCTGGTACTTTATATGAATTGATTCCAAATGCTCCTCATCCATAAACCGATCCATCAAAAACATCCTCCATCGGTCACACAGATCGATTTATCGGTTCCGTCAAAACCCAGTCTAGTTCACAGTCGACCGACATGACCAATCATTCAGTCACTACCCCCGCTACCGAATCGACTTCACTCTCATCAAACTCCACCCCGACTCAAATATCTGAAGTGAATGCAGTTCAATCTGTTTCTCCACAAGATTCAAGGGGGGGGAGAAAACTAAGAATAAACCTAAGAAAAACATTAATCAAACCGAAAATGCAAAAACACAAACACAACCACCTTCTACTGAGAAGAAACCACAGCGCAAACTGAAATTTCCATGTCTCATTTGTGGTGAAGATCACTACACATGAGATTGTCCTCATTGGGACGAAGTTTCCAAACTTTTTAATGGAAATTCTCAACCCGTTGTATTGACACATCATTTTCCATAGCAGCAGTCACTGGTTGCACAAAATCCTACGCCTCCGACAGGAGGTAACCCAAATCATCCTCCTAACGAGGAAGCTTCATCAAGTGCACACATTTACATGTTTAATGGGATAGATTTGACCACACGTACTACGACATATGACACGCCTCCATGTAAACCTGATAAGGAGAAAGTAACTAATGGTACTACACTGAATCCATCGTCCACCATAGTTGCTCCTCCATATCGACCACTCCATATTGAGAAACCCAACTTTGAATCTATTCTACGTCCACCCAAGAGCACAATTCGAAAGTCGACCTTCAATCCCAAGTCATGTGTTGCTCAAAACTACAACATTATTGAAGATTTGGCTCAAGCACCTTGCATTATGTCAACTCTCGAAGTTCTACAACATTTCTCTATCCAGCGTAGGACTCTCTTGGAAGCCATCCGAGCTATAGATCCTAAGTCATCCAATAATATCACGTTCAACCTAGATAATTTTAAATCATGACTCTCTCACCAACTTGCTTTCCAAATCAATTTCGTTGTCCATAATCAACATATTCATCGCACGATATTGGATGAGGGAGAATCCACATGTGTCATGTCCATGACTTGTTGGAAAGGCCTTAAATCACCTGGTCTTGATCAATATGCCACCATGTTACGAGAATTTGATGGAAGACATTTTCTTCATCATGGATTATTACAATCCTTAGTCGTTCATTTGGGAGGAAAAACCGTTTTCGTAGATGTGGAAGTAGTTGATGCTTCGCTTGATTATAACTTGTTGCTAGGAAGAAGTTGGTTCTATGCTATGACTGTCGTCGCTTCATCAGTTTTTCGACGCGTCCAATTCCCTCATCAAGGTAAAAATGTGACCATCGATCAGTTAGATTATTGTACCCTCGACGCTCGCACTCAAACGACCAACAACATTCCTTTTCTAGGAGACTCAAAAATTACTTATGAAAATGTTGGGTTAGGTCTCTTGAAAGACTCTTCACTCATGGGTACCTTTCCTACACCTCTTCTTCCCACTACGCAACACATCGCAATGATTAATATGATTTCGACTGTGGCCCATCAATCCTTCAAATCATCTTATCCATGGATCGTGCATAATCCCTTATAATGTGATACACTAGGTGACACTATGCCACTTAGTCTTGCAAAGGTTGAATACAATGCCATACAGTCTACCTCTCCTTCATTGGATGACCAACATCTACTAGCGTCTACTACTTATTCGTTACCATCCTGGTTATATTCCCTATCCTCTACTTTCGATTACATCCTACTGATTTTTCCATCAAATGAATCTATTATGGAAATGCTTAGTATCGAGGAGGCAATATGGGATGACAACCACCATCGTTCGTCCTTTCTTCCAAGTTTGGATGACATAGAGAAAGATAGTTCATCTATATTTCCTAGAAATATCGTCGACTCCCCCCAATCTCCAATACTCACTCACGATACCATCTCCGAGGGGAATTTGGGAAACATCTTTCCCACGATTAATGTCGACATATCCATTAAAGAAGGTATTGTGGAAAACATACAACTAGGCACAAATTGTTCAACTGAAGAAGTTGAAATTTATACCGCCTTGTTTAAAGAATTTCGCAGCATCTTTTCCTAGAGCTACGAAGAAATTCAAGGGATCGATCCATCGATCATTATGCATGAAATCAAAACTTACCTAGGATTTAAACATGTGAGACAGAAACTACACCCAGTTCATCCTAAGAAAACCGTGGCAATCAAGGCAGAACTTGAAAAACTATTAAAATCTGGTTTTATTTATCCCGTCCCTCTGACCGAATGGGTTTCCAACATTGTTCTGGTCGCCAAGAAACAAGGGACAATTTGTGTTTGTGTCGATTATCGGGATCTTAATAAGGCTTGTCCCAAGGACAATTACCCTACACCCTTTATCGACCAAATTATCGATAATTGCGCCAGAAGTGTCATTTTCTCTTTTATAGATGGCTTTTATGGATATAACCAGATTGACATTTTACCAGCTGATCGACACAAAACAGCCTTCATCTTCCCTTGGGGGAATTTCGCCTATCAAAAATTACCTTTTGGACTTAAAAACATTGGAGCCAATTTTCAGCGGGTCATGTCGTATGCATTCCACAACATCAAACATATCGTTGAACCTTATCTCGATGACTTCCTAGCTTACTCGACTCATTGAAGAGACCATATCGGTCACCTACGAGCCATCTTTCTTTGATGTCGGTTTTACAACATACGTTTGAACCCCCGTAAATGCATTTCCATTGTCGAATCAGGGAGACTCCTCAGATTCGTAGTCTCCAAAGATGGGATTATGGTGGATCCCTTAAAAGTTAAAGCCATTCTCGCTTTACCCCCTTCCAACAACCTTACCCAACTGAAAATTTTACAAGGCAAGGAAAACTTTCTTCGTCATTTCATTTGCAATTATGCCGAAACCACTAAAGGATTTATGATATTGCTACAGAAAGAGGCCCCTTTCATCTGGGATGCAACCGCTCGACGCTCGTTTGATGCTCTTAACCATGTTTTAAAAAACACACATATTTTGCATCCACTGAATTATGCGAAAGATTATATCCTTTATTTGGATGCCTCTACTTCCATTATTGCTATTGTGTTAGTACAAGAGGATGATGACGGCACAGAACATGTGATTTACTATTTGAGTAAAAGTCTATCAGGTCCTGAAATCCGATATTCACATGTCGAAAAGTTGGCTTTAGAAACACTTATTGTCGTCCAAACATTTCGCCACTATATTTTGTTACGCACTACCATGATCATTACAGACTCGAACCCCATGTACCACATCTTGAATCGTCAAGTACTTGGGGGAAAATATTCGAAATGGATCGTCATTCTCCAAGAATTCGATCTCAAGTTTGCCAAATCCAAGGCTAAGAAATCGTTGGTTTTTGCAGAATTAATTTGTGATATTCCCCATACTGATAAGAATATTGAACCCAATGATTCTCTTCCTGATGAATCCATGTTTCTAATTAGTATGTTTTATCCATGGTATGAAGATATTCTTCTCTATCTCCAAACCCAATGCTTTCAGCCTAGCATTTCATGTTATGAACGACATTGCATTAGACACCATTCAAAGTGATACCTTATCATTAGAGACACCTTGTACCATTGTGGCATTGATTCAGTATTACGATGTTTCTTAACCCATGAAGAGGTTGAAGAAGTTTTAAATGATTGTCACCTTGGAGCCTGTGGCGGTCCTCTTTCCGGGATGGCTACAACCCAAAAAAAATTGTGTGCAAGTTATTTTTGACCTTCCATATTCAAAGATTGCATTGAGACCGTTAAAAAATTCCCACCCTATCACATCTTTCAGAAGAAATCACGTACCCACCCAGCTCCACTTCATCCCATTGTCTTCATCGGCCCCTTTGCAAAATGGGGCATTGATTTTATAAAATGTAATCATACATCAGTCGGGGGGCACGGTTATATTATCATTGTCGTTGATTATTTCACTAAATTGGTTGAGGCTATGCCTACATTCCTTAACGATGGTCGCACTGCAGCACTTTTTTTGTTCAATCACATCATCTCTCGATTTGGTGTCCCAAAAGCTATTGTAACTAATCATGGATCCCATTTCCAGAACCAGGTGATGGGTGAATTGCGCACCAAGTTGGGTTTTCACCATGACAATTCATCCCCCTACTACCCTCAGGAAAATGGACAGGTTGAAGCCATCAACAAAGTCCTGAAAACCATGCTTCAACTCATGGTGGGAGTAAACAAAACCTCTTGGCACTTGCATCTCTTCTCTGCACTCTGGGCTTATCGAACTTCAGTTAAAACCGCAACTGGATTTACACCCTTCCAGTTGGTATATAGGATAGAAGCAGTGTTATCGATCGAATGCGAGATTCCTACATTCAAACTCACCGTAGAAATCCTACCTCATACTTTTGTTGAAGAGGAAAGATTCTTATATTTAACCAAGATGGATAAAACTCGTCACGATGTTTCTCTCATCAATGAGACATATCAAAAATGCATAAAAAATCAATATGATACGTTCATCCAACCTTGCACTTTCATAGAAGGAGATCTATTACTAATCTATGATCAAGATCGTGACAAACTGGAGGTAGGAAAGTTAGAACCCATGTGGCACGGTCCATACATCATAAAATGTGTGCTACACAGAAGGCACCTACGAGTTAGTAGACTATGATGGGATATCTCTCAGTGAGCCCCGAAATGGGCTCTACCTCAAGAAGTACTATGCATAGAATATCTCGCATGTGTGCTTTGTACATTACTATACTATATACTTTTGACTTGGTGTGTCTTTTCTTTTTCATGCACGAGTTTTACGTCAGTTTCTTATACTTTGTTTTGTGATTGAATGCACAGATGACATCATCCTTTCCCATCTATTTCGGGTTTTCAGATGGTGCTAATCGACATACCCAGAACATCGCTTCTGCATCTTGGGTCATTTACCACTCTGGCGAGTTAGCGATTTCAGGAGAAATTTGCCTCGGATCTGCAACCAATAAAGTTGCAGAGTATCAAGTCGTCATCGAACTCTTAATCGAAGCATCTTCTCTAGGTATATCTCAATTGATTATCAACCTTGATTCTCAACTCGTGGTCCGTCAACTAAATCATGAGTACGTCATTCGTAACCCAGTTTTACTACGTCTCCATTTAAGGGTTCGTCATCTCGTAAGAACTTTTGAATTTATTGAATACATGCATATATTGAGGGAACTCAAAATGATCAAAGATTCGTTAGCGAATTAGATGTTAGATTGGTATATCATGCATAGATAATCATTTGGAACATAAAACATGTTTATAAAAACATCACATAAAACAAAAATACAACATAAGTAGCCACCCCAAAACTCGTTTATATATATATATATATATAAGCTTGATAGAAAAAGTTTTTTGTCAAAATATATCATACAAAAGTACATAACGGGGCAAAACATGGGCCTTTATTCCCATAGGATCATCATAAAGACTACAAAATGACTGGAGACTCTACTTGTCCCCCTGCATCACATTGTGCTCTGCATAGCACACTACTGTCTGTGCCACCCGTCGTAGCAAATGGTTAAGGCCTTCAGATACCCCAATTATATGCCTCTGAAGGTGTAGAGGCACATCTTGCCTCTTCAGGGGAGGAACACCCATGGTCAAGCCACAGAGGTTCCTCTCGACCTCTCAGAGTCCTCCCAATACGACATCATGCTCTCCCGCCGCCCGTGCATCTCTGTGACGTCCTAATGTTGGCATCTTTGTCGGACGTGACACACCTCTGTCTGCATGATGAAAACGGAATGACTTAGATCCCTCGTTGTACAACTAAAAACATATAAAAAACAAGAAAAATATTGTTACAAGGTTATGATCTTTCGTATCTGATGTGTCCCACTGTATACCCTCAGGAAGCACCAAGTCCACACTACCCCTTAAATACACCCCAACATATGGGAAATCCTCGATCACCACCAATTGCCTCCTCCACCATGTGAAGAAGTCAGCAGTAAATCTAAAAATTGAGGGCTCATTCCCCAACCTGGGGGAAAGACTATTCCACCGCTCCATGTGGGGCTCGGTCATAGGGCATGCTATCATTGCAACCTGTGGTTGCATCTATGGAATATGTTCCAGGAAAAATAAGACCAAGAAATAACCATATCCAAATCGTTTATGCTTGCCCGTTCTACATTTGGATATCTTCTCTTTAACATTCCTCAAGAACCCTACGCTCCAGTTGAATAGCCTAGGCTCCAAGCACTGAATGGAATAAGAAATTTGGGACTTAGAAGTGAGATGGGAACTAGTGCTTCCTGCCAACTTGGTGATAGAAAATAGGACAGATCGGAGAGATAGATCCATCACGTCTTTTATGACAATCCTCTGTCCTACTAAACGTGACCCTGGTATGCAGTATTGGGCAACATATGCCTCGGTTAGTCGCGGAGTGGCTCGATGTCCGGACAAAAGAATGGGCGCTCCTCTCCTCGAGAACCCTGTCAAAAAGTACACATCATACATTTCAATCTCAAGCACATGTGATCATGTTCGTTGGAATGTACTAGGGTACCTTGGGAGTCATTGACATCATTGGTGATTTCCCTCGCACTTGTTAACGGTTTACCTCAATGATCGGTAATCAAGTGGTTTCTACCATGTTCGACATCAAAACATCTATTCACATGGCTAGATTTTTACCACATCGAGAATTGGGACAAAGACCCTGGGTTGAGCATTCACTATGTTATATGTTCTTCTCAGGCTGCAAAGGAAATCATTTGAGCATGTTGATACTTATGTTGTCACATAGATCCACATTGTATTAGTCTGTGGCTATGTTTTATCAACTCGTAGCTCCACTGTGTATTTTGTGTGGCTACAATCAGTTCATGTCACAAAAGTATGGATCCACATTGTATCTCTCGTGGCCATACCCTCAGTCAATATGGATCCACAGTGTATTTATTGGTGGCCATACTTTGAGTCATTTATAGCCCGAGCATAGGTATGCATGCCTCGAGAATGGAACACATATTAACATTGTTTGATGGTTGTCTGCATTTTCTACCAGGTTCCCCGACTCCATACCTTTGCTTCGAAGAATCTACAAAGTGTTTCGGTCATTAGCTTTCATTTTTCTGACTTCACACTTTGGGGGGCAATCTGTTACACTTCAAAATTCTTCACTTCAATAATGTTACATTCTCATTGTCGTAAGTGTCATAAGTGTCGCACTTTTGTCACAAGTGTCACATTCTCGTTCTGTAAGTGTTGCATCGCGAACGAAACCATCAAACACTTGATACAACCCCTAAAACATGTTAAAAGAAGAAGCCCCATCATCTGACAATCAGAACAAAGGTTTTTCTATGAGAATTGGTCATCTTGCAACTTTTGGGAAGATCAGCGCTCCCCTGCTCATATACAGGGAGCGCTAGCACTCTTTCTCCATCTCACAGGGAGCGTTGTAGTGCTATGTTTCCCATTGTAAGGGAGCACCGAATTGGTTGAGCAAATCTTGAAAGAAATCCCATTTTCTTCTAAAGGCATCCATGGATGGATTGAGTTGGTTTGGCTCGAATCTAACCCTTAAGTTGCATCTAAGAGAGATATCACAACTATTTGAGCCATATCCTCAACTAATTCCAAATATAACCAAGGTGGTTGAGCCTCTCAAAGCCTATAAACGGAGGCATTCTCATGGTGAACAAGAGAGGAAAAAATCAGCAAAGCATTGTTATTCTGATCGTGGATCTTTCAAGCAAGGGTTGGACGAGGAGGACTTGGAGAGGTTGTTGCAACATCATCTCAAGATAGTAAGTTTTCTTTTGAAGCTATCATTATTATATTTGGCCTATTTACTTCTAGTATGTGTTTACATGTACTTGTCTATGCTTGTCTCAATCTTTATAGATCGATTGATTTTGTCTAATCCATTAGAGTAGGAGATAGTTGTTTGTCTTTTGTTGTCCATTGCAGGTATTGTCCGGAACTCGTGGATTGGAGCAGCTTAGACAAACTTCGAAAGTGAGGTACATCATACTCTCCCTCCTCCTCTCTTTTTCGATGGATAAAATTAATCTATAGGAATGGTAGTGTCCAAAGGTAGTTTCTATCTTGGTAGAGGGGTATGTACTCCAAGGGAAAGTTCACCTGTCTACAGGGGGATATTTTTGTAATGTGAAGAAAATTCCCCTTGGATGCTTGACACAAGATACTCTAGAAGTAAAGATACCAAATATTCAAAGATGGACCTATATTAGCACATCAAAACATCTATTTGTTGGGAATGTAAGGGAAACCAAAATGATGAGATTCTAACTCGATTGGACCAATTAGATAGCAAATATGAAAACCTCATAAATATTATCTAGGGTTCAGAAGCATGTTATGGTGATAACCGGGAACTTGAAGCAAATATAAAAGTACAAGCAAGAATCAAATATAGAAGTAGGGAGCAAAAGGTCAATAAGAGAGGAGCATTGTTAAAGGAAAAAACAAAGTAACCACCTACATAGCAACCTCCAAGGGAGTAGCAAGTGTCTCACAAGAAGAGGTAATTCAACCTATTTTCATAGATGTGGAAGCTGATTTTAAAATCTAAATTCCAACTTTCCCAAATCTTCCTTCTTCTTTTTTTTCCTTTTTAACCCTTTTATGGTTATTTTTCCATACTATAATCTTTGGAGTCTTGGTTCAAAGCTAGATCTAAGTTTTTAATTTTAAGTTTGCAATATGTAAGTAATTCTCAAAGTTGGAAATTACAAAATATAAAAAAGATATGAATATTTTTCTAATTATTATAAGCTTGTTTCCTTCAAAACAACCAATATTATACCTACCAATAAACAAGTTATATTATAATTAGTATTATACCTACCAATAAACCTGTTATATTATAATTAGTTAGGAGTCAAATTAGTTATATTATAATTAGTATTATACTTACCAATAAACAAGTTATATTATAATTAGTTAGGAGTCAAATTCGTTTTACTTTCCATTAATGTATTGATTTAATTTTTTGTTTTCAATTATATATATATAATTTTTTGAAATATTAAAAATTATTTTTCAAATAATTTAAATTTGATTTTTTGAATTTTGATTAATATTTATGGTTGATTAGACAATTTTTATATCTAGTTTGAAACACATTTATCTAAAATATAAATTAATTTAAAAATATAATATCCCTAAAAAATTTATATAATTCCACGTTGAATGGATAAAAATGTACTCTGTACTCGTTCTTTAATTCCATCATGCCCAACTACCTCCCAGCCATAATGAATCAAGACCGAATAAGTTCCTCTGGGCAATATTAGTTAAATTTAAACATTAAGTTCTGAGGTATCGTGGCCAAGTAGTATGGATTCATCATTGTTTTATTTAATTAAAATAAGGATGGTTTATACTTTTCACCAATTATAAAAACAAAATCGATATTGAAATGTTTGAAGTAATATTAAAAATATATTGAAATGTTCGAAGTAAGTTTTTTTTTAATATATTAAAAATAATATATAGATAAGTTAAAATTTTATATTTAAAATATTTATTTTAGATTTTTTTTTAATTTTTATTTTAAAAAATTATAAAATAAATATACAATTTGTTCATTAAAATAAAAAAATTTAATTAATAAAATATTTTTCATTATTTTTATTCATAAATCAAATTTTTAAAATTTAAAAAAATCAACATTTATTAAATTTAATATATATTATTTTCTTTAACTCTCTATCAAATTTAGTATATTTCATCTTCTTTAATCATTTATTCAATATATTTATATATTATATATTAAATTTTCAAAGTTTAAAAAATCAACATTTATTAAATTTAAATTGAGTATATTTCATCTTCTTTAATCATCTATCTATATCAAGACATTCATGTTTATATATTATATTATTATATTAATATTATATGAAAAACCAATTACCAAATTATTATTATATAAAATTTTAATCTTTAAATTAATTTTTCATGCAATGTTAATGATAAATGATTTTTTATATAATGAAATTAACAATTCATAATTATAAAAATATATAATTAAACATGTTTTTTATATTATTAAAATATCATTTCAACCACAAATTAAAGAGAATTTTCCTTTTTGAATATTATTAAAATATTCATATTTCAACCATTCAAATTATGAATTTTCGGTTTTGAATATTATTAAAATATCCATATTCCAACCATTCAAATTAAAGAGAGAATTTTCCTTTTTGAATATTATTAAAATATTCATATTCCAACCATTCAAATTATGAATTTTCGGTTTTGAATATTATTAAAATATCCATATTCCAACCATTCAAATTAAAGAGAATTTTCCATTTTGAGGGTTATTTTGAAAGGAATGGGTTAACACATTGTTAACTCAAAAGTTTTTTAAATAAGGTTAAAAAAATTCATAAACAAAGTTAAACTTTTTAATTATTAAAATGTAAAAGAAAGGGTTTCAAATATTAAATTTATATTTTTGGATATTTAAATTGAATCATGTTATTTTGTAAAAAAAAAAAAAAAACTTTTATGATATGATTGTGTTGTTGTTTACTTTAAAATGTTTACAATAATAGATAATAGTAGAGGTCAAGTTCCAGTATTAGCATGTGTTTCAAGGAGTCAAGTACATCATAGCTATGTTGTGTCAAGATTAATAAAACCAGTAATACATGGTTGTGTCATCTTAGTTAGTTTATGCTTTGAAAAAATGCAAAGTTCCCACGTCATTCTAATTACACTTATTTTTATTGCCAAAGCTTTACACACCATAAAATATGTCAACTCTCATAGCATAGCATGGTTAGAGACATGTGGTCATTTCAAGTGGAAGAACTAGAGTATTTGATATTTCTCAAAATTACCAATGTATATTTATTTATTGTTATAATACCTAAGAATCAAGTTTGTGCTTGCAAATAAAATTTGTCAATTTTCATAATATGTTTAGAGACACCATCATTTCAAGAAGAAGAAAGGGAATACATTTTAATACCTTACGATATTATTATAATAATATCTTACGGTATTATAACATTGGACAAATACAACTTGAGTAATCCATAAAATATGTCAACTCTCATAGCATATCATAGTTAGAAACATATGATCCTTTCAAATGAAAAGACCAGAACATATTTTAATACCTTACAATAATAATAATCATGGCAGTATTTGGTATTTTTGAAAAACTATTATAATCATGGCCGTATTTGGTATTTCTGAAAAACTACCAATGTATATCTATTTATTGTTATAATACCTAAGTATCAAATTTGTGCTAGCAAGAAGAAGAACAATAAACCATACAAACTACAAATTACCCTGCAATGCACCACATTTATTTCTCTCCCTCGTGGAAGAATGAGAGCATATAGTTTTATTATCTCTACTATGGTAGGCATTCTCATTGCATTAGTTTTTTTAATTGTATGAGGTTGGTAGTCCTCTTTACAAATATAGGCAAAGGATGGATTAATAAAGTTAATATGGTTAATAAAGTTCATATTTAATTACACTTATGACATTGTCAATAGTTACTAACACCTAGATCTATTCAATTCTACTTCAATTTTTAAAAACATGGAATAGGGATTATTACTTCTCTCTTTTGCTTTTAAACTATGCATAAATAATATATTATTACAAATTTCAAGTGTTTATAATCACTTTAACATTTTTCTATAACCCATATACAACTATTACATTAAAAAAAATATTAAGAATACACTAGAATACATAAACATAAACAATTTGTAATAAATCCAATTTTTTTTTATTAATCTTCAAGGCACAAGGCCCATTAACAACAAAAGATAGAAGTCATTACATCAGCCACTGAATATAGGTAGGAAGGATAACAATCATTCCTCCCAACCACCCAAACTAAATCCAATTAACAATTTATAATAAATTCATTATAATGTAATATAAAACATTAAAATAACTAATATAACTTATACATTTATTTAGCAACAAATTAAATCACAAACACAACCATAAAAATATAAAAGGAAGAATATTAGAACGAAACGTAAACCCACATGCTACCATATACATGTGGGATAATTCATGGACAACAACAACACGTCAAACAGGTCATACCCGAACGCGATAGGCTTAAACAAACGAACCAGAGAATTACAGTTTGTACGAGCACGTTATCTCAATACAAATTTCAATGAAGACCGTTTCATAAATTGAGGAATCTATACCATATTAAGAGTTTCATTTCAACTTGGCGTAGGCGGCGGCGGCGGCCGCTGCTCCTCATTGACTCGCAGACTTTGCATCCGGTCATCTCTCTCACTGCTTCTAGAGTTTACTCCCATAAATTCCTTCAATCCCCGACTGCCAGCAATAATGCCCATATAGAGCTCACAGCTCCAGAGCCAGCAATAGAACAGTTTCTGCATTTAGAGCTCACAGCTCAAGAGCCAGTAATAGAGCAGTTTCTGCAATTTAGTGCTCACAGCTCAAGAGCCAGTAATAGAACAGTTTCTGCAATCCAGTGGCAATCGATGGGAATCAGTCATAACAATCTGGAGTGGAAGAAAGGTGACAGCAAATATCCTTTTGGCAGTAGCTTGTCTCCAGTACTGGATTTCATTGGTTTTGAGCTGGAAAAAGCGTCAGCCACATCAATTGAAGGCCGATTTGTGGTCTCTGAAAGATCTGCTCAGGTAAGGATTTATATCCAACACATTTTTAATTGATCTTCTCTGATATGCACTATGAGCTTTCAATTGATCTTCTCTGATATGCACTATGAGCTTGAACACCATCAGATTCATAGCTTTTACATATTTCTATTATGGTTCCAAATTTGCATTCAGGGGATGCGTTTTTTATGCTGTTTATTCCTCTAAATAATTTTTAAAGCAGTTTAGATGGATGCTAACTSTAGATCTAAGATAGAAGTAGGCAAGTTGTAGTCTCATCCAAGTGAAACCTCAAAACTTATATTGATATGGATATGTAAAAATATAGTTTTGTTGATTCATATATTTACATTGTAACATTATTCTAGTGTAAAGAATATCTGTAGTAATTTTATTTATGTCTAAATTTGTTATTTCTTTTTTTATTTTTCTATAATGTAGTTTTTATGTTAGATTATCTTTTTCATATATATATAGTTAACATATAATATTAGTGTTATTATTTTGTTATAAGTACTATTTTTTTTTGTGTAGCTAGCATTTGATGACTTAAGTGTTACCCATGTAGCTCAGTGACATCTCTATCATATTGGGCTGTAAATTTATCATCTTTACTTGCAATAATTGCATTGTAAAAAAGAAAAAGAAAAAATCATCTACAAGGTAATTGTAATTGATTCTGGTAACAATAATATATAGTGATTATTTTCATTATATATCATAATTTATTGCGTTCAAAGAAGCTAGGTGCTCTACATCCCCAATGGAGTGGGAATCCATCAATACTTCTTGTGGGGGTGAGGGGGAGAATTAGGAGAAAACTTGATAGTTTGTGTATGTAATGGTCCATTAAATCTAGATGGTGCATTGGGTGCATTGGATATGGATAGTAGCACCGCATTGGTTGCATTGAATATGGACACTAGGACAAACCCATCTGAATCCATCAACACTTTGTGTTTATGTTCCGGTTCATTGAATCTAGACAATGCATTGGGTGGATTGAATATGACCACTAGCACAAAACTATCTTAATCTAGGTTTAATATGCATCTTGAGGTGGTCCAAATTTCTTTTTGCCTCTTGCATGTTCCCAAAGATCTCTTTGTTCCACTTCTTTAGGCAAGTTTTTATGTGTCTCAGTTTCTATTGGAACTGGCATATCTTTGTTCCATACAAATTTTGGTCCTCTCCCCACCACTTTGTCATCTTCTGCATAAATTCTACGTGTTGGGTCCAAAATTTCTCAAATTTGAATGGCTTAGGGTGAGAGCAGAGCTTGCCAATCCATTTCAAAGAAATAGGCCAATGATCAGATCCATAGATAGGGCAAATGTCACCAACTATGGCTTGCCTTGTTTCATAGAAAGCTTCTAAGACCAAGAACCTGTCTAATATTTCTGTTATGTGATGTTTTCCTCCTCGTTTGTTACTCTAGGTGAACCTTCCTTCTGTCTGGATGATGTCTATCAGGTGAAGTTGATCAATTACTTCTTTGAAGGTTTGGTCCTGGAAGTCCATTCGACTAATGCCACCTTTCTTATCTTCTAAAGAGGTTATCAGGTTGAAATTGTCTCCAACTATCCACTAGTGATCCTTTGTGCTTAGGCCTATGGTCGAGAGCTCTCTCAAGAAGTCTCTCTTGTCAATAGGTGATTGGGGCATGTAGACCTGAGTAACTATCCCCTGCTCCTCCAACCCAAGAGTCTTGTAGGAGATTGTTATTGTTCTTTTGGATTGGGAAACCAAGTCCACTTTGATTTTGTTTGGGTTCCACAAGAGGGCAAGCCCGCTTGAGGCCCCATCCACTTCAGATCAAAGAAAGTCACGGGAATTCCAAAATCTTCCTAGCTATTAGCTATGTATTCTTACTATCACACTTGCTTTCTTCCAGCATTACTAGATCTACATTTTCTTGTTTTAGCTTTTTCCTGAGAATTCTATGTTTGGAAGTAGCATTAAGACCCTTTATATTCCAAGAAAAGATCTTCATAATTAACTTTTGGTTTGGGGTAGGAAGTACCTGTTTGGTAGTCCCACTACCTGCCCTAAGTCGATGAGGAGAGCGCCAGTTTCTTCGAGAATCTGCTTATGAGGTTTGCGGCCCTTTTTTTTTGTCCTCCCCTCCTTACTTTTTGATGTTCTTCAGTGGGCTTGCTTTTATGCCCAGATTCCCCAAGGAAGAGGTGGGATTGTCCTACGTTTGTTCCTTGTTCTTTCTTCTAAGTAGTTCTCTTTGGAGCCTACGGAGTTGTCCCACCTACATATTGTTTATCTCTTGTTCCCCATGGACCGCAATCAGAGCTTTAATGTCCACTTCCATATCTTTCGATTCTAATAATTGGGTGTGATCCTCCTTTATTTCTTCTTAGGAGTCTTCAAGAACCTCCGGATCTTGCATCTTGATTTCTCCTACTGCCTTCCCTAGGTTATCCATGTTGTGATCTGTTCATTTGCGTTTTGTATTTCTTCTTGCTTGACCTCTGGGTTTGATTGTTTGGATTGCTCTTTCTCTGTCCTTTGGTTCTCCCCTTCCTGTGTTTTCTCCATGTTTTTTGTGTTTGCTAAGATCTGGAAACTATTTTCATCTTTCTTGGCCAAGTCCCTTGAATTCTTGTTCCCTTTACATCCCGCCTTTCTCTTGTTGGGGATCTTTACAAACCCTTATGTATCCTTCTCTTCCTTACCTCTATTGTTAGCCTGGGATGAGTTTTGAGGGCAGTCTCTGAATAGATGCCCATGTTCATGACATTTCCTGTATCTGAACAATATGTGATCATAGTCTATGGTTTGGACCCATTCCTCATCCTGGAATGAGATGGTGATTGATTCCGGTAAAGTTGTTGCCACATTCATATAGATGCAAATTCTTGCATAGGACGTGTACTTGGCTACCTTTGTTATCTCCGAAATTTTGACAAAGGATCCCAACGTGTTTCCTATTCCTTCCAAGGTTTCTAGATGCCAGAACTCGTGTGGTAGGGAATAAAGTTTGATCCAAACTGGGGCAGTTGTAAAGTCTTCTTCTCTGGGGAAAAACACTCCGACCAGTACCTAAGGTGGAGCCCTGTTGAGTTAAAGAAATACGGTCCTTCATCAAAGACTCTATTTTTGTCCTCATAGTAGGTGAAAACTATTGTAAAGAAGCCTTTGGACCCTAATTTTAGGCTTATGTCACCTTTGACTTTCCATCGACTTTAACCACACCAGCAACGCTTTTTTCGAGGGCCAGATTCCCATGAATTTCCCAGTGACGACATGGTCCTTCATGTATTGAATATAGTCCCCAACCATCAGTGAGGTAACCTCGTACCTCGAGTTCTCCATCGTTTTTGCCAAGCAACCATTCTTTTGTTTCTTGTCAACTTCACTGCTCATACCTAGTCCATTCGCAGGTTGGTCAGATATGTGTTTGTTATTGACTATCCCTTCCATAGGAACGTCAACTAGCGGCTTGTTGCTCCCTCTAGCCACCGCATCCTTGAACAGTTTTTTCTTTTCCTGCACCTTAGCTACTTCGACCGCAGCATCTGAAACTTCAGTCACCATTCTTACTATACCCTACCGAACCAGCACCTTACCACCTTAAAACTACTCGAAACCCTAACCAACTCCTTCTGCCTGCTCCATCATTTGACTCTAAATATTTTTCATCCAACATGAGATTTACTTGTTATGAACACATTATAATTCAGAAAATTTTGAAAAAAAAAACTCTAATTATATGGTTGACTTTGATTTTTATGAACTTTGATTCAAAGTAAAAAATTTGGAATCAAGGGTGAGGTGAAAGAAATTGTATGCTTATAAATAAATTTCAATTCCTAGCATATTCTACAACTTTAACGCTAGCAATCTGGAAACAATTGGAACTCCCTAGTTTGAACCATGGAAGCAGCTTTCTATATATGTATGCATTACTTAAATGTATAGGTTTTTATAAACATGTTTTTAAATTTTGAAAGAGATGATGTGTTTTCGAAATATATCTTTAATCATGTTGGTATTTTCATTTCTATTATTATTTTGTTTAATGGGCTTATTGAATTTTATTATATATTTTTTAATTTGAAAATTTTGTGACATGGTGAACAAACTTACTGGTCTGTGCCACCAATAACCATGTATAGATTTTTATAAACATGTTTTTTTAATTTTAAACAAGATGATGTGTTTTCGAAATATATATTTAATCATGTTGGTATTTTCATTTCTATCCTCTGTTTAATGGGCTTATTAAATTTTATTATATATTTTTTAATTTGAAAATTTTGTGTTATGGTAAACTCAATGCCGAATTTTATTACCAAAATTTTCATAATCAAAATCGCCCAACTCGAACTCAAACCAGGTGACATAGAGCCAAGCTGTGTCCACTTCAAAACGAACCAAATTAAAACCCAGGAATATCTACACTGGCATTATTCCAACTTGTGCTTAAATGCATCTGTTACACTTGCAGAGTCTGAAATACTTATAGATTCCTTAAACATATGAAAATGAAGCTAGGAAGGCAAGACGTTCCGAACCAGCTTCCCATTTAGTCACCCTTGACAGATTCCATCCTTTACGTCTTCTTTCAGGTCTCTTTCAAGACGTACAAGGCATTACAAATGATAGTGTCTATCTGGTAAATGGGCATAGATGCGAATTAGACAGTAATATGAACCCAACGCAAGAGAATAGAATTCCAAACAATCTAATGTAAAAGATAGCTCTCTCGTTTTGCTTGTATTATATAGATATTGTTCAAAAGAGATATATTTGAACCTGTTACGTTTTTTTAGGTTGTGTTCACTTTATTATTAAAATCCAGTTGCTCATAGCAAAGTTACCAAATTTGACTCTGAATGATTTAGAGAGGCGTAACAGTAAGAATTTATTTAGACTTGGAAAAACCAGAGAGTTGATTCAGAAAATTTAAAATAAAAAATACATTAATTTTTGAACAAAAATTATTTTCATTAATATAAATTTTCCATAGTAACTGTTTCAAAGTACGTAGATGATACCATGTACTACAAAAAGCAATGGTTCTAGACAGTTGACAGATATGCTAGTTTTCTGTCCTTTTTATGGATAACCAACTGTGAGAGTCAGATTCGCAGACTCAATTTGACTCACATTTGAACTGCGAGTCTGAGTTATACTTCCGAGACAAAACCGCAAATTGGACTCTGGGCTAAGGCAGACTCAGAGGAGCTGACTCAACTCAGTTTACTGAAAGAGAAGAATCAAGCTTGGAGTCAACTTGGACTTGGAAGAGTTTGGTAACACTGAGCCTTGGAGAATAGTTTCTTGAACCAAATATGTAAAGCCTTTTGCTAGACTATAGTTACATTTTAATCCATGCCCATAATCAATCTTCTACTCTAATTTGTCATGACTAATCTTAAACAACAGATAAGTCTATTTATTGAATCCGCAAGTATGAGATTTTCTCATTGTTTTTTGTGCCATCATTATTTTTTGAACTGTATCAAAACACAAAAAAATGTTGCTCTTTCATAACTCCTATGAAAGAAGCTAAGGTACTCAGTTTCTTGCCACCCACTGGCACGAAGTAGTCTCTGTCAACTTATGGATGCCATAATCATACCTTCTCAGCTTCTCTTTCCGTGTATATATGATGAGAATATTGCCAATGACTTCCATGCATTATATGTTTTATGTATTGTAATTCTAAGAGAGATCCCATACTTTTTTCCAGCAATGACATCGATATTGCATGTACCTTATTATTCTTGGTTTTTAAACCATAAGGTTTATGGGACATTGGTAAATCATAATGCTTTTTGACTTTGTTTGTTGTCTTTGTCGCAGTCATATGGAGTGCTCCATGGAGGTATATCAGCCTTTCTTGCTGAGAGTCTTGGAAGTCTTGGTGCTATCATAGCATCAGGGTTCCAACAAGTTGCAGGAGTGGAAGTTAGCACCAGTCATCTTCAGCCTGCACCTGTTGGTATGGAAATTGAAGTAAAAGCAACTCCCATTCACATTGGGCGCAGGTTACAAGTGCGTATCAAATTAGATCCTTACTTGGTTCCCCTCTCACTAATGCACATCAACATACTCCATGAAAACAAAAGCCAAATCTGTATACCACGCACTTTATGGGAAACATTATTTGCATTTCTGAGTTTACCTAGCCCTTAAAATTTTGTTCTTTCTTTGTGTTTTTTTCATTTCTCACGTCCAAAATCTGATATTGAACTTATGCTTGTACACAAATGCACATCTTCACCCCCTCAAGGGTGAGTGTACACACAATTGCACACCTTCACCCCAGGGACACAGGTTACAAGTGGATATCAAATTAGATCCTTACTCGGCTCCCCTCTCACTAATGCACATCAACATACTCCATAAAAACAAAAGCCAAATATGTATGCCATGCACTTTATGAGAAATATTATTTGCATCACTTTTATTTCCAAGTTTTCCTAGCACTTCCAGTTTTGTTATTTCTTCTTTTTTTTTTCCTCGCTTCCGAAATTTGATACTCAACTTATGCTTGTACACAAATGCACACCTTCAACCCCCCAAGAGTGGGTGTACACACAAATGCACACCTTCACCGCACGGGAAGGTGTGCATTTGTGTATTTATTTCCCACATTTCCTTCTTAATCTAGAACTATGAGGTGGTACACACAAATGCACACCTTCACTCCCTATGAGAATGGGTGAAGGTGTTTCTCACCTTCCCTTTTTAATCTTAAAGTGAGACCTTTGCATCTAAGTCACTTGACACTAGGAGACAAGAAAAGTAAAATCTATAAATATAAAATATTAAAATTACAGAAATAAAATATAGACAGAAAGATGTAAGTTTTTTGAACATTTCGAATGCTTCAATCAAACGAGAATACACCATGGATTGTACATATAGAACCATGAATTGTAGTTTTCTCATTCAATGTCATCAAAACATATCACATAGATAGGATGATAGCAATGTTTTAAAACTCAGGCACTCAGACTCGATCAAGTTGACCATCAAGGAGCATGACTCACCCTACAAACCGGATTGGGAACTGGTTTGGTACTGAAACAACCAATTTGATACCAAACTAGTCCAACTTAGCCAAACTAGTCTATTTATATCTTTCAAATCAAACCCTAATTCATAAAATAATATTTCTTCTAGACGGCCCTAGTATCCTCTTTGATTGGAGCACTCCCTTTTGCCTTTTGAGTGAATAAAACAGGTCTACAATGCCTCATGTCTTCTCCATCGGAAAAATGCCTCCCCTTCAAGGGTTTGATCATGTCAATGATGCACGGCATCTCCTCATGCAATGAGATTGCCTCCAAATATGTAGAAAGACCTCCAACAATGCGTCCTTGCCCCAAAATACCTCAAAAGATGAAATATGCCTCCAAATATGTGAAAATGGATTAAATGTTGTACCTTCACCCCCAAAAGTTCTCCTCGTATGGGAAACATGCCTCCAAATATGTGGAATATGCCTCAAATAATGTGTAATGCCCCCAAAGGACCTCTTGTGGCCATACAAATGCTTCTAGCACCACATGGCACCTTTCTAAGAGGGGCATTCATCTTCTAGCTTCTTTCCTTGCCACCTACCATATTATGGACCTCTTACAAGGTTTGGTGTTTTGGGCTATGTTTGACCTTTACTTCGCCATAAATCATGCCTTGGACACCTCTTGAGGTATGGCATTCATCTTCTATGGTTTGCTCTACTCACATCCTACATCCAAATGCTCCCAAGCCCAAATGTGTAGAGTGTGCCCACATGGAATCTCATGATGAAATGTGCCTTCAAAAAAAGCCTCCATCAAGCCAACCATACTCCCTCTACACCCTTGTTCTTTCATGGATGATGAAAAGTGCTTGGGAAAGATAGAACAAGGTGCATGGCCTCCAAATCTCCCCCGCCAACCCATAACCACCATTGAATTCCAAGGATCTTTTACGGTGCTTTGTTGAGAGAGGAAAACCTATGAAAATGTGAAATAAACAATGCGTTTTCAAGAGGTTACAACTAGATCCATATGGGCATTACACTCCCTTGTCAAGTGCAAGCAAACTCCAGAATCTCTATTAAATCTATACCCACGAGGTGAATCAAAGGACTAGTTGTACGTGATGGGATGGATCAAAAACTTCACATCCCTACCACATAATACAAAATGTCTTTAATCCTAATTTATTACAAAAGACTTGAGAATGTTCAGCTAACTACTCATTCTCAAAGGGCGCTACAGATAAGGCATGAACCCAAAACGCCAAAGAGAGCATAAACGAAATCTAGTTCTCGTTAACATCGAACTTATTCTTCCTACCCTACTCTATAATAGGAAGATGCAAATGCTAAGTGAAATAAAAAATTCAATGAAGTCACTATATTATCTAAACAACAACATGAAATCTTCCCTTGTGTTTGGCAACAAACCAAACCAAAGCTACATCAAACATCCTACAAGAATAGGCTGAAAATCTCTACCATGGTATGGTTGAAAATTGAATTGACCTCCTGCAGATGGAAGAAAATAACAAGATCACAGCAAGATGTCTGCAAACTCCCTCCTCTATTCGTGCTCTATGTCGTTGTACCAGGTGTGATGTCTCAAGTGGTTACCATGTTACCATTGTCACGCCGGCAATAGAAGAGCCTCTCCTCCATATTTTTCTGTGACATAATCTTCAAGTTTGCATCGCTCATACTTGTTCTATTAGGTAAATCACTTGTCTCAAACTACTCTTCATTTTTCTTCTTCCCTTCTTGCACATGTCTCATATCAACAATTGACATATTTTTCATGGGATTCATAATAACCTATGCATACATTTGACCAGATGTGATGTTTACCATGGGAACGTTTTGTTAAATCCATGTATAATCCCATTCTTGTTATTATAGTTGCCAATCCAACTTTGGGAATGTGGTCTAGATTCCTAAAGAATGGAATTTGTAGTTATTCATACAAAGTTTCTTACAGTACATTCCTAAGAGATATGTGATTTGTCATGTGCAGTGCATGTCATCCCTCCATCACTCAAGATTTCGCAACTCCTTATTCTAATCTTTCCTTTTGTCCATTACATTTCTAACTCTGAAGATTGAGTTACAGGCCCAATATTCACCATCTTATTACTTGATTGCATATTATTTGGCTATCTCTTTGCAGTATCATTTGCAGGGAACAAACGCATTGTGTACATTTCATTGAGAACCTTACCATTAACTACAGAAGTAGATTGTGCTAAAAGGACACTTGCATAAGTTGTGCTACAAATATGCTTTTCAAGTATGTGACTTGGTTTTCTGGTCACCATTTGCCCAATGTCCTGATAGAAAGGTTCAACCACATTCATGTTGCCTTGTCACTTGACTGGGTCGCACACTTTCCTGTTGCATTCTCTTTGCGAGGACATTCTAATCCCATTTTAGAATGGTGGGCTTGTTATCACAAGATTTGTACTTATGCAAAGCCCAACACAAGACTCTCAAATCTTGCATTACTATGGAAGAACCTACCACTGTCATCTTAGTAAGGACTTCCCTCGTTTTAGTGATGGAAGAGGTCCACCACAAGGGAGGCTTCTCTGGTGACCTCAAGGGATCAAATAGCAAGTTTATTAGCCAAGCCTAACACCCCCTATCTTGATCATTGGATGATTGGTCTAGGTCAAGGGAAAGAAGAGGTTTGAAGATGATTTGATACTTGCCCGGAACAAGAACACTTTACAGCATATATATAACAGTTTCCAAGCTCAAGTATGCAATAAACACCTCTTTTAGACACTAGACAATTTAGATTGCCATGGCTGTTGCAAACTTGTAGCAGTAAACCAGTCTTATAACAGCAAGAGATAATTTCTAGCAGCAACAATAATAAGTGCTCAGAAATGCCATAATTGACCACAAAAATTAAGCATGCAACCAATAGAAAACTATCCAATTGTTAGAGGCAATTTCTGAATGAGTTAAGCCATCTTTATATGGATATATGCAGGAAATTAAAGTGATTTCAGATGGCTGTAACAAACCTTTTATAACAGCAGAAAGAAATTTAGTGAGTTTGCAAATGTTAGCGTTAGTGTGGTTAGTAGAAAGCTTGAGAGTTTTGAGAGAGTGAGTTCATCAATCAATTCACCATGGGAATTTTTTAAGACTAGTGCCTTTAAGGGTTATGGAGTCTTTTCAAATGCAACCAAGTTTGAAGATTGGCCTACTTGAAACCAAGAGGTAGGATCTAAACCCTAAGGTGCAAGCACATTTGGGCCTTAGGTCTTAGATCTTGAGGAGAAGGACTTCTAGGGTGCAAGCACATTTGGGCCCTAGAAAACATTTCTCCCTTCTTGTAGCTTCAACTAGGTCAAAGATCAAATGTCTAGGGCTAAAATCCTAAAGTGCTAGGGCTTTAGGGTTCTAACCCTAGCAAGGACAATTAACCAATTTTAGACAAATATCACCTATGAGAGGAAGAAGCACTTATGTTCCTCTCTTAGGGTTTCAATAAACAAGATTCCTTGCAACAAATAGCAATTTCACCATAAACATTAATAACATAAACAATAATTGTAGAAATTCACTTACTTCATCCAAGAAACCAAGAGAATGTAACCCCAATTGCAGAAATATCCATCCAAAATCAGCAAATCCATCCACAAGAGACAATTCCAAGCCAAGCGCATGAGAGAGAGAGAGCTAGTAACCCTTAGAGGGCAAAAATTTCAGATGTGTTACCCACAAAGGTGAGTGAAAGATGATGAATAAAAATGAAGTGAGGCTAGCCTTCTTATATGAGAACTACCATCTAACTTTGTCCACATAACATAACAAATTTACAATTCAAGTGGGGCCGACCCCTCATTTAACCTTTACAATGTGTACTAAATGCAAAAACACATCAAAATGCCCACACGTGTGAGACGTCAAGGCTAGGTAGGGTGACATCAAGCCTCCAAAGGCTAAGATAAGGCCCCCAAAGGCCACATGGCATCATCCAAGGTGTTGCAGATGTCAAGTGAGTTGTCTCCTCAACCAAGATCATGCCAAATCATCTTCGGTACCCATCCATCCATCAAACCCTAGCAGGTGACGTCAAGGTCAAGAGGGTGACATCAAGGGCCTCGATGTGTTGCATCCAAGGAGAGCAGGGTTGCATCTCATCTATGAATGATGTCTGAGTCACGGTCGTTGCAACGTCCTCTATCATGTGGGTAAATAGGCTCTGGGGTATTCTACCCAACCTATGGAGCTTCTAGCCCATCAGTGTGCTAGAATGACTGGATCTGCTCAAACCAAGCCCCATTTGTCCATCATCCAAGGTTTTGAGGATGCGAGAGCCAATATTTGAGGGTCATGAGTCACCGGATGACCCACTGCTCTATATCACACGTGTCAAGGTCTTGCAATAAAGGCACAATGTCCTGGGTACAAGCCCAGGACGTCCCCCAAAGAACCATGTAAAAGCATAAAACATGGTTAGCCAAAGTTCATAAGAAATATTAGTCCTTAAAACATGCAAAGTAAGTTGCAACTTAAGATATAAGCCATGTAAAACAATTCACCTCAGTATCCCCTTGAAGCATCACACCAGCCCAGGACCCCATGTGAGTTGACAAGTTTAAGTATGGGAGGGCCTTTATCCAACCCTATTAGGTGTGCCACCTAGATAGGAAATAAAACAACCCAAGTAGAGGGATAGGTCCCGAGAGTGACAAGGGAAAGCAAAAACCCTTCAAGAGTAAATGTGATAGTGATATGGTTCTAGGGTTTACTTCATGGCTAATGGTGTCATTGAATCCATTTCTATGAGCGGCTTTGTGGAGGGTGTGTTTGCTCTTGAGTTACCCCATATTTACGTACTATTTTTTCCAATCCTCCTTATCTTCCTTTTTCTAAGTCCTACTTTATTATATTTGCAAGTCCCCTTTGTAAGGTTTCAAGCCATTAGCATTGCATTTTTTGGATCGGGGTGAGCACTGAAAGAGTAGAGCTCAAGTTTGGACTGGCTTTTGTCGTTCCTTTTTGCTATCACTCCTTTCTTTCTTTAGCATTAGTTTCTTATTATTTTCATAGCAGCTGTGAAACAACCTTTGGGCCTTCAGCCCCTCTTCTCATGAGAGAATGGACCATGACCCATTGTCGATGTTTAGTACACTATGAGAGGCTCCATGATGGAAGGTGTTAAGTATGGAGGGTGTTATCGCGCAGTTTGTATTTTAGGTCACAGGCTACAGGATAGTGGACAAACTGGCATAACAGGAACCTTCCCCACCCACTGTCACCTCAATGGGGAGGTTCTTTCTGTTTAGGGAGGTTAGCCCAGGGGAGACGTCCCCGGTAACCTGGGGTTTGAAGAGGCAAAGAATATAAGGTCAAGAGTTTAAGGTTTTCCCTCCTCTCAGGTTATCACCAGTATCAGATATTCCGACTAATCAGCCAATAAAGAAGTGAAGTCCCTATTGAGAACACCTGCCCGGAACAAGACAATAACAACACTATATGTATATTTGCAGGTTATAATTCAAAGGGTTAGTACTTCTTAATTATCTGATTTCATTTAACAAGCAATATAATAGACAAAAAGAAGTCAACGTTCTGCCAAATAGCCTATGCAAGATTACCAATTCATCAATGTCTATAATAATGACCAAGCCAACAATATTTTCAATCAACAAAAGCTCAATAAATGCTTGACGTCATCGTTAATTGCTTATTTGCTAGTTGGAAAGGTTGTTGCGTCAAGTATGACGTCAGCCTAGGTTAGTAGTGTTAGGGTTAGTTAGGGTTTCAAAATTTGAAGTTTGAAAGATGATTTTACACAGCAAAAGCTCAACGTTGCAAGTCTAACCAGTGCCTTAGGGTAAAATGGAGTCAAAAGTAAGGGCAAAAGATCTCGGGAGGACTTACACTTAGAGACTAGAGAGTAGGGTTCCAAGGTGYTGCAATGGCAGGGCCCTAGAATCAAAACCCTAAGGGAAGGAGGCTCATTCCGGTGTTGCTTAAGCAAGACCTCATGCTCCTTCCTCTTTCTCTAAATACACTTGGCAAAACGGCTAGCTTCAAAGTACAGATTTAAGGGAGAAAGTGTTGCAGGGGGAAGGCTTTCAAACCCTAGAAGGTTAAAACCGTAGGTGTAGATTCAACTAGGCCTAGGACGTCTCCTCTTTTCAACCTATAACTTTAATGCTAACTCAGAAAAAGGGAGAGAAGTGTAGCAACGGCTAGGCTATATCTTCCTTAATCAATGGCTAAAATTATTTCTCAAACATGGGGACATATAGCAATGACCTACTAGTGTGCTTGCTACCTAGGGTTTCAAGATTCAGCAATATAATAGCAATATAATAGCAAAATGTAAGAAATTAAGCCTACAACCATTCACTTAAGAAGTTTTGCATGAAAAATTCACTTACATATCATGAAGAATGCATAATCAAACCCTAGTTGTAAACCTTCCATGAGAGAAACACCATAAATGCCAAGAGAAATCCTCCAAGACGAGTTGCGCCTCACCTCCAACACCAAAAATACCAAACAAAAGGCTAAAAGATAGTCTCTCACAAGAGAGTGAGTTATGTTATGTCCAAAATGAGGAAAAACGTCCTCAATTTATACCAATCCATGACCTTTCAATTAAAAAATAGGTCATTAAAACAGCCGACAAGGCTGACTACAAAATTCACACTGTTTTTACATTAACTGCTAGAAAAATGACATAATATGAGCAAAAAGTGGGACGTCAAGCCCTTCTGAGGGAGACGTTGGCCCTTTTTGGGCATATCCAGCATCCAGAAGCCAGACGTTGGCCCTTCTAGGGCTCCTCCAAGCTGCCACACGTGCCAAATAGCCTCATCACACTGCCACACGCTCAGGATAACGTCTTGCTCTTCTGGGTGACGTCCTGTCCATCAAGGGGCAAACGTTCCATCTGAAGTGGGTGATCCCCCCTAAGTCGGGCTCTACCAAAGTGTCCTGGTGGAACGTCCTTCTTTCTTCCTGTGCAAAGGCTCATCACAACGTTGTCCTGTCTCTGCCATCCCAACAACCATCTGATGGGCTCTTCAGCCCCATGGAGGTCCGAGCTAATCATATCCCCATGTGTACCGGTCCACTGGCACCTGTCCGTCAGGTATGGTCCTGCACATCAAAAACTTCGCCCTCCATGGGCTCATTAGTCCTCGGGATCATAGCAATGTCAATCATATCTCATCATTAAATTTATCAAATACATGCATAAAACCCTGAGCAATATCTTCTAATAGTTCAAAGACATTACACTGATCTACCATACAAAGTTGAAGAAATAGACAGAACAACCTATTGGGCTAGCATCCATAAGAAGAAGAAAGTTTCCATAGGAGATTATTCGAGCCATGTACATAAAGTGATATGGTCTGAGGATGTCCAGTCATAGTGAAGACCAGGGGTAGGTATTGTCCGTGGGTGCCTTTGTAGGAGGTGAGTTGTACCCGTCATGGATGCACTTTTGCCAAGCCCCTTTATTTGCCTTTATTCTTTATTTATTGCTTTTTCTTTCTTTTTACTTCAAGGTTTGACCAGAGGACACCGCCTTGGCGTGGTGACCAGAGCTGACAGTGTTATCCACTGGTATTTTCGCAGAAATGATAAGGCTGGCTCGTGATGAGACCCCCTTTCCCCTGGCCATGCAACCAAAGGTCATTGCCCTGGCGTGGTGACCAGATAATGGCAATGTCATACTGCTAGATACCTATGAACATAATGGGTCGGCTCGTGATGAGACCTCCCATCCTCTTGGTTAGGTCTTGTTTTGTTATTTTACTTCGGGTCCCTTTTGTTTCTTGTCGAGAGGCCTTTTATTGCCTTCTCGGGGATCCCTAGGCGAAGCATCTCTAGGTTTATTTCCTATGGCTTTTATCTTTTACCAGCTGCTTTTACCCCCTGGGCCTTTAGCCCCTTCTTCCCACAGGACGAAGTGTAACCCCTCAAGTAGGTCATCCTAATGCCTGGACTAAGGGAATGGGATGGATGTATGGGAAACAAGATGTAAAGTGATAGTATGGTGGGAGCGAACGATGGCTCTTCAAATCCCCCCTGGTGGCTAACCAAAACCCATGGATACAAGCTTGCTAGGGCATCCCGTTAATCCCCCAAACAATGGTCAAGTGGATGAGTGTAAGATCCAAGCAATTATCAGAAATGTAAGGAACCTGATGCATATATAAGAAACTTATAATGATCAAACATGACACATACCATGATACCTGGACCAATTACCTCATGGAGCAAGAGCCTTCTCTGATGCAAGTCCAAGCCGATGGTGATGGATGTTGCTGCTGCTGACAAGACAAATTTGGCAAAGAAGAAGAAGGATGGGCCCTCCAAGGCCATGCTCAGGTAAATCCTACTCTCGGTACTCCATGTCTAGGACCTATGGGCCTCGAGACATGATCTCCTAGTTATCCCTAGAAATCGGGGATAACAGAGGGGAACAGAACGTTCTCTTGAGAGGCCCCCCTAGTAGTACCCCTTTTCCCTGGGCAATGACAACACGAGACTAGGCCACAGAAGTTGACCACCAAGGTCAAACAAGGCAACTGACACAATTTCCAAAACCAGTGGTCCATTATCCAACTTCAACCAAAGATCCTTATCCACATGCCCGACAAATTAAGCACAACACTTTGCATAAAAGAAGCACTAGCATACCTCATGGTGACGATGGCTTACCATCTCCCATACTTTGGGTTGCTTGAATGTGATGAGCATTGGTTGACCTGTATCTGTAAAGGTGAATGAGGGGGGTTATTGGGTTGCCATATGTGGACATGTTGATCATCATCATGGTCGGGATCATGTTCTCCATTGCGAGCCACAAGACACGATCTCCTATAGTTACCCCTGGGCATTAGGGGGGGGTAACATATGGTTCCTGTTATCGCACGGTTTGTAGGAAAGGTCCAAAGGGCTTGAGTCAGGGCTTGAAACCGGCGTAACAGGAGCTTCCCCACCCACTGTTACCTCGATGGGGAGCTCTTTCTATTTAGGAGGGCAAGTCCAAGGGAGACGTCCCTAAGGCAATCTGGTTAATGAAAGGCTAAAGGGTAAAGGCCAAGTCAAAGAAGTTCCCTTTCACAGATTGCTGCCTAAGTGAGATAGTCAAGAAGAGAAATCCACTGAAGAATGCACCTGTTTGCGAGACAAAACAAAGAAAACTAGAATGTGCTTGCAGTGGGTTAGTACTTCATGAAATCAATGACTATCTTCAAAAGAATATATGAGCAATGATCAAATGCAATTGTTGACGAAGTCAATGATTGCTAAGC
>ML802032.1:50108-73742 GCA_009831015.1 Picea engelmannii
AAGCTTCCTTTGTCTTTGATGAGGTGCTTGTTATTCCCACCATTCCTAATTTGTCTCGATTTGGAGATTCTAATTGTTGTTGTATCTCATTATCTTCAGTGTGATCTATCCAAATTTCTTTAATTGCATCTTGATCTCGATTTGAGTGAATATCAAGTTCCTCTTCCACCAATCCTTGTTGAGAGTCTTCTTTTGAAGGAGTATCTCTCACTTGTTTTGAGGTGTCCTTAGTTTCCTCTATTTCCACTTTTGGCTCTCCCATGGGAGGGTCCTATTTAGGTGGTTTTTCCTTGGCTCCAACCCACCAGGTTGATTTTCACTGATGCTTTTTATCTTGACTTGCCCCTTTTGGACAATTTGTTGCTAAAAGATTTGTTCCAAATCAAGCTCTATAATGAAAATGAACATGTTTATAATCAATCTTTTGCATTCAAGAGTAGTTCTTACCTTTTTGAATTATTTTTGTCGGAAACCCTTTTTTAAAATTCATTTCCACACAATTGTGGGTGCATGTAGTGGTGCTTCATGACTTTGTTTCAGTACTTCCATAATAGTATCTTCCAATGGCTCGAAGGGAGTTTGAGCCCAAAAATCAAAGGAAAATTTGGAAGTCTAACCCACACATGAGCCCTAGAAAGAGTATCTGTCAATGGGTTGAAAGATGGAGTCCAAGGTTTCATGTATAATCTTGAAATTCTACAGAACCAGGGACCAAAGTTTAAAACCAAATCTTTGTCTTTAGCAAGATTAAACACAACAATTAAAAATCCTTTCACAAGGATAAATAAAATTCTTCTCTTTTAAATCTGGTTTCTAGGAATCTAAAATCCATTTGTCCATATCTATTAAACGACGCTAGAGACTGTTGAAACGACAACCCAAAACATTGGTGCTATAAAAGGCTGCCTAATCTACATCATTTTTCACTATGAGAATAGTTATGGCTATAGCCTCCCAAACCATAAAACGTGAAGAACGCGAGCCATTATTCACAAGATAGATGAAAGAGGCTTTACTCAGATTGCAATTAGTGGGAAGAGAACCAAATCTGTCCAAATTGGCTCCCATAGACTGTTCAAGATTGTTTTCTACCTAATTACTAGGTGCACTAGAGGGGGATGAAGCTAAGATTGTCATGACCATGCTCATAGAATAATTTGTAGGGAATGAAGATCCAATCTGGGTGGTTGCCACCGAGGAGGGGGGATCTTAAAAAACCATAGAAGAATACTACTAGCCATGGATGGTTGGATCAGGATGAGAAGAGATCTTTGCACGCAACTATGGTATAACCCTAGCCACCATCGCTTTGAACTATCCCTTGAGAAGCATGACCCTAAATTAAAGAGTTAAATAATATTAAGAAGTACTTATAACCATTATTTATGATATAAGAAAAGGAAGAATATTTATTCCTACCTATTTTGAAGTAAATGTTTCCTCTATATTAAATGTAAATGGAATTGTTGAAGGTAAATCTAGTATCATTGCTATTACCTTGGAAGAAAGTGACCATTACATTAATGTCAAATTGACTAAGTACCAATTCTAAAGTAAGTGTTTCCTCTATGTTAAAGATAAACAGGTTGTTGAAGGAAAACCCATTATTATCGCTATTACTCTAAAAGAAAGTAACAATTATATTAATGTCAAATTGGCTAATCGATTACATATATACGAACAAAACATAATGGAAAAGTTACTTTTTAATAAACAAAAAAAAAAAATGTGATGTAAAAAATCTGCAAGTGTCAATTGGTGGTTGTACTTTTGGATCCCAATTCAAAGTATTCATTATGTGCAAAAACATCAATATAATTTTAGGTTGAACATGGATGGAAGCATTCAATTATTTCACCTTAAATTTAAAAAGGAAATACTTAATATTTTCCCAGAATAGGAAGAAGATAACATCTCACGACGTTATAATGAAATCACACACAAACGTTCCCTTATCATAAGATATAGACAATATGCAAGATGTTGTAATTTAATGTGATCAAGCATCATAAGAGAAGCGGGATACCAAGAATTGTTTTGACAAGATCTTGTCAAAAAAGGACAAGGAAATCAATAATTTGAAGAATTGTAATCAAACCTTGTTTACAAAAGCAAAAAAAAAAAAAACTTAAGGATATATCAATTCCAAAAGTAGATAGAGACATCCATAAATGCAAGTAAATCAAGGAAGTTTTTAGAAATCAAATCTGTAGATAAATAAACTTTCACGGAATTGATAAAAACTAAAAATCAAAGCTTCACTATTAACAAAGTTTTATCAAATGACGATCATATAGAAATAAATATTGAGAAACAATTCAACAACAAGGCGACACTTACAAATTCAATTATAGTTGAAGATCCATCACTAGCTACTTATGAATCCATCTCTTAGACAAAGGATGTTGACACACTAGTGAATACAAAAATATCAAATATTAACATGATGACACAAGCAAATCATGAAAAGATTAAATATGAGTTTAATAAGGATCAACTTCCCAAAGTATTTTATCGTCACCGAAATTATAGAGGTCGTAGAACGACAAGAATCAACATACCAACATCCAAATTAGTTACCTAACCAAAGTCAATGTTTTTATTACATATCGAAGCATCATAAGATCAATACAATTCAAAGTCAAAATGAAAGAAGTTAAAATCAATAATTTTATCAATGGAGAGTTCCAAAAAGATTACACCTAGGATGGATTGATCCTTTCACAATGCAACAATATTGTTCAAATATTTATAAATCACATCACCTCATGTTCTCAACTTTAGAAAATATGCATATGTTGCAAGAAGATGGATCATTCTATCTAAAAAGTTGTTCTCTTCCCATGCTTTGAGGACAAAACATTTTGAGGGAGAGGAGTTGTAATATACCTAGGGTATATTCCAATAATTTCTATAGTGGTATAAACAAATATTATGTAATAGTATTCATAGGCTATAATTTACATTTATGTTGTAAAATGATAAGTCGTATCTTTTCCCAAAATTTATGGCTTATCACCCCAACGTGTATTTATATACATGCCATTGTATCTCACTTCATCAATCCCATATAATCTATTCATATTCACAAATATCTATTATTTTATTATGAATCATATGTAGATTCATGAATGATTATTTCATGAAGTGAGCCATCGAGTTTTCATCCTTATCTTAATCCACAAATTTTGGATCATAGACCCAGGGTGAAGCAATTGTTCAAAGTGAATCTACACTAGTAGGAGGGTGGAGGAAGACAATAATAAGAGTTGTTTTGTTCTAAGGTGGTGGTTCATAATTTTTTTGTAATGCCAAGGGATTATGTGAAAATACCAAGTGATCATAGTATATGGGATAGCTCATCTACTGCAACAATCACAAAGCTAAGAAAACAAGGCTTCACCCAGGGAAACAATTGGGAATCAAGTCATACCACCTTCTTTGGATCCAAACTACTAGCATTTTGTTCAAAATGGCACCAATAGGCATATTCCAAGTTGATAGTGATAAGGAGGAGGAGTGGTTGCATTTGCACCTTGCTATGCAATAGAGGACCCCATTGGCTCCACCACTAAAATCGGAACGGGGAAGAACTCCCAAAAATTAGAATGATAGAGGGAAACATATAACTAAGGCATTTATATGCTACTTGCCTTAGGGACTTACCTTGAGAAGAGAAGCCTACAAGGAGTAGCATTAGATGTTAGTGTGGAAATAGGTCTATATTATCAATGTGTGGGATGTGAACAATGACATTTTTGTTGTTGAAAAATATGCCTTATATTTACAAGAAAGTATTTACAAATTGCAGAGCAAAAGTGGAAGGGTATATACAATGAAAATCACATCCTCTTATATAGAGCACCTAAAACATAAATAAAATCAGAGTATGATGTGGGTCTAAAGTCTTGGCATATTTGATCAACAAAGCACCCTTACCCAAATGTGGCACACATCATCACACCACAACGAACAAAAGGAAAATAATGAGCTAGATTCATTCTCAAAAATAGATTTATAACAGATCTTCCAACGAATGAATAAAGCGAAAATCCTAAAGTAATACCAAATCCATAAAAGGTAGAATGGACAAAATATGGTAGTTTCCAAATAAGGAAACCCTCCAATGAATGTGACCTTGAAGCAACATTGAATATCAATCCTACAAAAAAATCTTAAGAACTATTAGCAAATCGACACTCCCAAAAAACATGTTTTGGAGTCTTTAATCAATGAAACATAGGGAAAAGGCCATCCAAAATTCCAGTCTTGACCAAGTGGGCCTTGGATGGAATCCTTTGATACATCACTAGCCATGAAAAAACTTGCAGCTTATAAGACAAACGAGCATACCAAACATTATGAAGCATGCATACCCATTTTCGCTCCAAATCATTTGAAATCCGTATCATATTAAGAACCAGGCACAAGGAATGAAAATGGTGCGAGAGTGAGTACAATATCCAAGTGTTAGACTGCTAAAGAGGGAACCCAAAGCTCCATTCATAATCCCTTCAAAATGGAACAAGTATCCCTATATTCATGTTGAATAACTTGGCCTCTGAGATGAGATCTCTCAACTCCATAATTGACAAGAGATTAAGGGCCATCGAAGAAAAATCCTAGACAAGGATCCACTAGTCCCTCCAACAAAATGAGATGGGAGACCACAAGTTCCCCTAAAAGAGAATATTGTTCTTGCTTAATCAATGTGCTTGAAAACAAGGCATCTTGGAAACACACCAATCCTATGCCCTATAACATCAAATGAGGCAACAAGATAAGTCCCATCCTGCCTTGATGCCCTCACAAAACCAACAAATCAAGCCTTCCATGACTTTCCAATATGACCATATATTCCAGAATAAAAATGAGCCTAAACCCTGAAATAAGTGAGGCATAGAAATAATATCACACAAGCCAAAAGCTCCTTGAAATTTCCCAAAATGTTGGGCAATGATCAATTGATGCCTAAATAGTGGAACCCTTTAATAACTTGGCCACCCACTTGGTAGAAAGAATACTACCCTGTGTGGTAACAACAATCAAGTCAAGTCTACTCTTGTCCTTGTGCATGGTGCACACATCCCAAGGAATCATCAGAAGTTCCCTCACCTCATCATAATTAGAACATATATATGATTGAAGAATCTGCTCCAAGGATCAAAATTGAATATTGCTAGGAAACTAGAAAGGGACATAATATATGTGTGAAGCTCACAAAATTCAACCAACAAGCATCAACTTCTCAACAAAGGAAAGGTCCTTACAATTCCATGCATGAAGTTTACTTTAGAGTTTTTATCGCACAATTTGTAGATCGGGAAAAGCCCAACCCAATCCATGAAAGTGTGACAACTATGGGAGTACCTACCCACTATCACCTTATATAGACACTCCCCTCACTTTAGTGATGATAAAATCACCACGAGGGGGGAATCCTAGTGACCCTAGGGAGATTGATGTAAAAATTGATATGATGATGAGTGAAACCCCTATAGGTCAATCTTGGAGATGAAGAATGGATTGGAAAAGAGTCTTGTGAAGGAGGAGATGGTTGCCAAGTGTTTTGTACCTGCAAAACAATGTTAGCCCTTCCCGGAACAAGACAAAAGATGATAAATCAAGCTTTAAATCAATGGGGAATCAACAAGATAAGCTTGTTGTCCCAAACTGCAGTGGTATGGAAATATATATATCAACAAATAAAGATGTTACTAGCTGCAAAATTAACCATCCAAAACATCAAATAATCATTAGGTAATCAAGCCCTAATCATGTAGATAATATCCCAATACTTAAACACAATTTTTTGATTGAAAAATAGGGATGAAAAATGATGTTATCAGAAATATATTAGGGAAGCCTTGTGGATGTAACAAACTTTTTCTACAATAGCAAGTTCTATTCTCTGAAATTCACAAGCAAAGCACCCAAATGAAATCTCTTGACAAGGAGAATAATTAGCACTATTTACTTGCAATTTTCAGCGGTAGAAAGAGTGACAAAAGATGATACAAGAAAATTTGCAACATCCCTAATGGTTGTAGCAACAAGTTTATAACAACAAAATCAATTGGCTAAAGAAGACGCCTTAGAGGCTCAAGCAAGATTGTAACATTAAGAACAACTTCCAACTTAGACAATTGCAAAACATCTATTTTTTACATATACCAATGCAATGATTTTAGATCTCCAATGAAAATTAGACTAGTGCCTTATCAATTGGGTTATGGAGTCTCGTGTTGTAAGGGTTAGTTGTGTTACCTCCCTAGGGGTGTAATCCTTTTTACTCAGGGAAAACAAAACTATTAAGGTAAATCTAGGAGGGTGTAAGCCTTTTTACTCCTCCTAGCAACCTTTGCAAATTAACTTATACAAGACAAATGTGATAGATCTTAGTGGAGGGTGTATGCCTTTATACTCCTCCAAGGGTTTAGACAAGAGTAACCATGAAACAAGAAGAAAAACTAACAATATGCAAAAAATTCCTTTCCAATTCCAATAGATAGCAAGATAAACCCTCTTCTACCAAGAATATTCCACCACAAAGCAAGAACAAGCATCCAAGAGAGATAGTGCACCACTTCTTCCACAAGAGAAGTAGTAGCATCCAAAATAGCATAAGAGAGAAAAAATGTGATTTTCCCAAGAGGGGCAAAAATTTCAGCCAAGAGATATGAAATTCTCAAGTGTGATATGTCTAAAATGAAAGTGACAAGGTCTCTTTTTATACATAACCTTGTAAAAACAAATTTTCCACACAAATTAGGGAGGTCTACCTCCTAATTTTCCCCTTTACAAATTACAATTTAATTTTACAAAATAAGCAAGCCCTAAAAGATGACAATGTGCCCTCTAGGGGTGACGTTTTGGCATAGTGAGGAAGTCGTTGAGCTATTTGAGGGAGACCTTGGGCCTCCAAAGGTCAATTCTTAAAGGTGCAAGGGTATTCCTCCATAAAAACATGTCAAGGCATCATCAAATAATCCATCACCATCAAACCCTAGACTTCTAAGTGAGACGTCATTCTCCAGAAGAGTAGAAAGTGGCCTCCGAAGGCAAGTGTTGGGGATAAGAATGCTAGGAAGTCACCTCCAAGGGATAATCAAGTGCCTCCAAAGGCAACGTCCCTCTTCCAGGTTGTCTAAAAGAGAGGGGGTGCATCATCCAACCTGTGGGATTCATTCACCAAATGAAGGTCCAAGTGACCTTGTGCCTTCACGATCCAACTTTCAGCTGTCAAGGACCTGCGAAGACAAGAAAGTATGCCCTCCAAGGGTCCACAAGTCACAATATCATGCCAAGTAAGCCATATATAATAAAAGAAACACATGAACATGTGCATCAAATCCCCCCTTTTCAAAATAAACAAATTCTCAAAGACCTTCTACAATTTTCCAAATTTAGATATGGGAGGGGTGTCATAGGGCCCTATTGGGTAAACTAATTTCTCAAGCAAGGGGAGTTTCCAAGGAGAAGCCTCTCCAGGTCATGTAATGAATGTGAAGTGGATGGGGTTAGAATTCTAGGTATGGCGTTTCATGACATACAAGGGCTCATATTGTCTCATTTATGGGCGCCTTTGTTAAGGGCTAGCCACATCTCTTTTCTCTTTTTTTGTTTTTAAGGCGTATTTTTTCCAAACCCTTTATTAGCCATTTACTTTGCATGTGTCATCAAGTTGAAGACAATAAGGGGTACTAAAAGGGAAATTCATATCCCACATACGCTCTACCTTTGTTTGGATTCCTTTCCAAGTTGAAGTAAATAAGGGGCACTAAAAAGGAAATCCATAGCCCACAAACGCTCTACCTTGAAAAGTTTAAGCAATTGATTAATTATTTATTTTATGGGTCCCTTACTTTCATTTTTTGAGAAGCATTTCATTTCTCTCGAGATCCTAGGGCAAGCCTTTATTGCATGATGTTCTTGCTAGGGTACCTCTAAGCCTAATGGACCCTTCTTCCCATGAAATGAGGTACATGCCCTTCTTGGGTCAATAAGCCCGAAAACCTAAAAGGTTGGGAGACAAAAAGGAAGAAGTGATGGAAGGTGGAAAGTGTGAGAGGGAATGGTACAATGACCCTTGAAGGAGACACTTGGGTAGAAACCATTTTCCTAAGGGTGGCCGCTTACTAGGAAACTATGACACTCACCAAGGTGAAATAGGGAAAAAAGTGTTGGTTGTGGAGCTTGATTATCTTCCCGATTTAGAGGTTTGTTTAAGCCATGCTTGGACCCCATTCCCTAACGGGGGGTGTAGGGGGGATTTCCCCCCCACAACTATCGCCTGGGGGGGGGGGGATTGGAAAAAATTTCCTTGTAAAATAATGTAATTTCGGAATCAATTTGGACCGTTCATTATAAGGTCGCAGATCTGACGGTAGAAGTTATGTTAGGGTTTTTTTCCCTAGAAGGAAACCCTCTTTTATGAAGGAATTGTATTGCAGTTGTGTATGTGTGTGATTATTGTATTATGAGAGAGGAGACTATGAGAGGAAGAAGAGGAAGTTACCGTGGTTGAGTTGTAGGTTGTATCCCTTCATTTTGTTGGATAATAAAAAGGAAGGACCTAGAAATTTCTCTGGTGGACGTAGCCCACACTGGGTGAACCATGTATATCTGTGTCTCTATTATATTGTGTATATTTTGTGTTTTATTTATGCATTTGTTTTATTTTATTTCTCCATGTTCATGTTTTTCTAACAACTGGTATCAGAGCGAAAGGTAACTCGCAGGAAAAGAGGGTTCCTGGTTCAATTGGGAGCAATGGCAGAAGATGGAAAGTTTAGGGTAGAGAAATTTAATGGCCAAAACTACCGGTTATGGAAGATTCAGATGGAAGATTATTTATATCAGAAGGATGTTGGACACACATACCACACTTAGAGGGGGGGGGGGTGAATGAGTGTGGGGCTCTTTTTCCCAAAACTTCCCTCTTACACAAAACTCATTAGTTAGCATTCAACATTTTACTCATTACTCATTGCTGTCATTTATAACCAGTTAGATGTGAACACATATCGGCAACATATATCAACAATATATCATCAACAAGTCATCACCACAAGGAACACAAAGAACACAAGATGTATGTACAATTTTCTTTTTATTACAGACTACAATCCTTTGGGTTTTTCAGCAACAACTGAATAGAGTACAACTCTACAAGAGCACCAGCTCTATAATGCAAGACTCAGCTTACATCCTCAGCACCAACTGAGATGAGGCAACAATCAATCCTCAACATATATCAATCTGCAATAGGTACGCGACCTATCAGTAGTGCAACCCGTGTGTGTACACGCCCTGGCTCACTACAGCCCGCGTATGTATGCGACCAGTGTATACAACAACCTCTGTATACCTTCTGAGCTATTAGGGTTTATCCTTCACGATCAACTCAAATCCTCTATAACCAATTTATCATTCTCTTATGTTTCTCACTATCCAAACTAACCACCAGCCAGCCACAACACATCCAAGCTCTCCAATAGCTTACTCATGCTCCACAATCAATCAATATGAATGCTACTCAATTATGCATAAACAATCAACATACTATAGCCATCATATCAATACTGAATCATAAGAGTATTGCTCACTCCATCAACCAACATAAACCACATCATAGCAACCATACCAAGAATTCCCTAGGCATTCGCAACACAACAAGCAATACTATCCATCAAGACAATAATGTAACCATACTAGTGTCTCAGTGGCAAATCTGAGCCCATAGAATGTAGATTTGGAACCTGCTTCAGTCTTCAACAGCTTGTCATCAGCTCAACCACAAATATCCATGATTTTATCCACTATACGCTTCCTATACAATGACAACCCGCGTACTGTATGCACCCTGTACACAGATAGCTTGCGTATACGCACCCTATACACAGACAACCCACGTACGCACCAGAAAATAGGGTTTCTGAAGCTCCGAGACTTTTATCGTCAAGATCTCCAACATTGTTGAAACTTTGATGCGTCCATGAGATACTCCTCACACTCTCTTTCTCATAATAGATCTTCAATCATGCTCAAGAGATCCACACCAAAATGCTCTCACAAGAAGCTCTCCATCAATACTCCAAAAGATATTCTCACAAGAAGCTCTCCATTGATCCACAAAAAATATGATTTACAAGAGACCATTGCTATCTTATTTATACTTTCATTCTCTAGGTCACTTAACCCATTTCTAGTTCACTTAACCTATTTTCCTTATTTTATGGTTAACCACTTTCCATAAATAGAAAGCTCTCCAATACTTTATCATTTAAATATTCCTTCTTGATTTTGTTACTTCTCTTTATTATTTAAATAATCCACCTTGACTTTGTCACTTTACTTTATCATTTAAATATTCCTTCTTGATTTTGTTACTTCTCTTTATTATTTAAATAATCCACCTTGACTTTGTCACTTTACTTTATCATTTAAATAATGATTTCTTCTTTTAAGGCACTTTGACTTCTTTGACCTTATGTGGCTTCAAGCCATCACATGGGGGTCCTTCAACTTCGTAGGGCCATAACTCTCAAACCGTGAGGAGTTATGTGACATTCCACATACCACCAGAAATGGCATGACAAACACTATCTATCTAGAATAGTTTCACAAACAACTTCATTGATCTTCATCTCATTATTCCACATACAAGCATGGGTCCTCTCAACCACAACTCAACCACAGAGCGTCTTCCCGTTAGGGCTTTCACCATAAGGGGACCACTTTGGAGTTCATCCATTTGTACTTCTTATTAATCATGACAAGACAATAATGAGTCATCAAACTATGCATAATATATCAAATAATCCATCTTCATCATGTATCAATGACAACTCATTGATCCATCTTCATCTATGCATCTTGATCCATCTTCATCGATTGGTTTCCACTTGAAATCTATCATTCTCATCAAGGATAATACATATACATTGTTCATCAATCATCAATCAATCAATCAATCCATTGACATCAATCAATCACTTGACATCAATTAATCACTCAATCACTTGACATCGATCCTTTGACATCAAAATAATCAAACCATCGGCATCAATGACAACATGATCCAACAAAGGATTTATTCCTATCATTGGGAGGGATAGAAAAGAAGTCAACAACCATGAAGGATGAAGAATGGGAGGTTCTTTATAGAAAGGCACTAGGAACGATACAATTGAGCCTGACAACATCAATGGCTTTCAATATTTCAAAGGAAAAGACAATGAAGGAATTGATGGACGCATTGGCTAAATTGTATGAAAAACCCTTGACGTCCAATAAGGTATTTCTAATGAAGCGATTATTTAATATGAAGGTGTCAGAAGGTGGGTCTGTTGCAGATCATTTAAATGAATTTAATACGGTTACTAATCAGCTAAGTTCTGTAAAAGTGGACTTTGATGATGAGGTCTGGGATCTTCTAATATTGTGCTCATTGCCAGAAAGTTGGAATGGCTTGGTCATGGTTGTAAGTAACTTTGTCTATGGTTCAAACACTCTAAAATTTGATCATGTTATTGGTGTTATCTTTAGCAAGGAAATGCGGCGGAAAAGCACAGGTGAGACATCAGGTAATTCGTTAAACATGGAGAACAGGGAAAGACAAAAGGATAGATTAAAGGGCTCAGGGAACTGTGGGAATTCTAGGAAGGGCATATCCAAATCCAGACCGGGAAATATAGAGTGCTGGAATTTTGGGAAGAAAGGACATCTGAAGAATGACTGCAAAGCTCCAAAGAAAAAAAGAGATGGACAACAAGAGAAAAATCAAGAAGCAAATATAATAGGTGATGTGTTACAAGATGATTTGATTCTTTCTGTAGATAACATTTTTGAGTCTTGGGTAGTAGATTTAGGGGCTTCATTTCATGCCACACCCCATAGGAAACATTTTCTATATTATGTTCAAGGTGATTTTGGACATGTTCATTTGGGTGACGATGCACCATGCAAAATTGTTGGAATGGGTAAGGTACAAATAAAACAAAAGAATGAAAACCAATGGTTGTTGAAAGAGGTAAGACATGTTCCGGATCTAAGGAAAAATCTAATTTCAGCAAGGAAGTTGGAAAGTGAAGGCTATATATCTATATTTACAGATAAGACGTGGAAGGTCACAAAAGGATCATTGGTGATAGCAAAAGGAGAGAAGGTAGGTACATTGTATTTATGTACTGGTAATATTGATTATTCTATCTCTTTAGCTTCTACAAGAGTGGATACATCACTTTGGAATCATAGGCTTGGACACATGAGTGAGAAGGGGATGAAAATACTTCACAAAAGGAATTTGTTGTCATATCTTAAACAAATTGATTTGGATTTATGTGAGCATTGTGTTTATGGAAAACAAAAGAGAGTTAGATTTCTCAAAGTTGGAAAAGAAAATAAGAGTGAAAGGTTAGAAGTTGTGCATACATATGTATGGGGACTAGCTCAGGTATCACCTCTTGGTGGCTCTCGTTATTATGTTACTTTTATTGATGATGCAATTAGAAAAACTTGGGTTTATTGCATTCAACAAAAATATGATGTTTTTTATACTTTTAAGAAATACAAATATTTGGTTGAGAATGAGACAAGAAAAAGGTTGAAGTGTCTCAGATCAGACAATGGAGGTGAATATTGCAGCAAGGAGTTTGATGATTATTGTTCATACCTTGGAATTCATAGAGAGAAAACAGTTCCAGGAACACCACAAGAAAATGGTGTGTCAGAAAGGATGAACAAGACAATCATGAAGTGTGCAAGGAGTATGAGATTGCATGTTGGGTTGCCCTTACAATTCTAGGCAAATTTTGTAGATATTGTTGTTAACTTAATAAACAAAGGACCTTCAAGCTCTTTGGATGGTGGAATTCCAGAAGAGGCATGAACATGTAAAAAGGTAAACTATTCCTTTTTGAAGACTTTCGGTTGTGAAACATTTGTCCATATTGATAAATAAAATAGAACAAAGCTTGAGGTAAAATCCAAGAAGTGTACCTTTATTGGATACAGTGTTAATGATTTTGGTTATCGCTTATGGGATTATGAAAATCACAAAATCATTTGGAGTAGAGATGTCATATTCAATGAGAAGGTCATGTACAAAGATCAGTTGCAGGGAAAGAAACAAGAAAAAGAAAAACCAGAATACACAATGCTTGATGAGATCACTGGAAAAAAAATTCCAAAGGTACAAAAAAATCAAAATGTACAACAACATGAGCAACATGTACCTCAAATTCCTACAAGTGTTGTTAGAATATCTACTAGGTTAAGTAGACCCCTTGAACGATACTCTCCTTCATTGTATTATTTATTGTTGATTGATTATGGTGAACCAGAATGTTATGAAGAGACAATGCAGGTAGACACTAAAAGGAAGTGGGAGCAAGGCATGAAAGAGGAAATGGATTCCTTGGTAAATAACTAGACTTGGGACTTGGTTCAGTTGCCTGCAGGAAAAAGTGCATTGCAGAATAAATGGGTTTACAGGTTGAAGGAAGAAGATGGAGGAAAAACACAGTACAAGGCTGGACTTGTTGTAAAGGGGTTTGCACAAAAGAAATGTATAGATTTTGATGAAATATTTTCTCCTGTTGTTAAGATGACTTCAATTAGGACTATTTTAAGTCTTGTGGCAGCAAAAGATTTGCATCTTGAATAGTTAGATGTAAAAACAACTTTTCTCCATGGGGATTTGGAGGAAGATATTTATATGAAACAACCACATGGGTATGAGGTCAAAGGAAAGGAGAATTTGGTATGCAGGTTGAAGAAGAGCTTGTATGGCCTAAAACAAACTCCAAGGCAATGGTATTTGAAGTTTGACAGGTTTATGACAAAACAAGGTTATAGTAGATGTCATTATGATCACCGTGTTTATTTTAGAAGGCTAGAAAATGGAAGCTATATTATCTTAATATTGTATGTAGATGACATGCTTGTTGCAGGGTCTAATATGCATGATATAAATGTGCTCAAGAAGAAATTAGATAATTCATTTGTGATGAAGGATTTGGGTGCTGCTAAGAAAATCCTTGGTATGAGAATAACAAGAGATAGGAAAAATCACAAATTGACATTGTCTCAGGGTGAATACATAGAGAAGGTGTTGGAGAGGTTTAGAATGAAAAATGCAAAACCAATTAGTACACCTTTGGCCAACCATTTCAAATCAACTAAGGAAATGTGTCCCAAGATATAGGAGGAGATAAAATACATGTCCAGGGTCTCTTATTCATCAATAGTTGGCAACTTGATGTATTGGATGGCTTGCACAAGACCAGATATTGCACATGCAGTGGGAGTTGTGAGCAGGTATATGAACAATCCAAGTAAATAACATTGGGAGGTAGTAAAGTGGATTCTCATGTATTTTAGAGGTACAGTTACTCATGCATTATGTTTTGGAGGTTCAGACATTGTTCTATAAGGATATGTTGATTCATATATGGTAGGTGATAAAGATAGTAGGAGGAGCACCACGGGGTATGTTTTTACTGTAGGTGGAACAACAATAAGTTGGAGGAGGGAGACGACAAATTTTTATAGCCCCCACTAGCGGGGGATTGGGGGGCAGCGCCCCCAAAGCGAAATATTGGAAAAAATTACCTTGTAAAATATTGTAATTTCATAGTCGATCTGGACTGTTCATTATAATGTCGCGGATCTGACGGTAGAAGTTATGTTAGGGTTTTTTCCCTAGAAGGAAACCCTCTTTTATGAGTGAATTGTATTGCGGCTATGTATGTGTGTGATTATTGTATTCTAAGAGAGGAGACCATGAGAGCAAGAAGAGAAAGTTACAACGATTGAGTTGTAGGTTGTATCCCTTCATTTTGCTGGATAATAAAAAGAAAGGACCTGGCAATTTCTCCGATGGACGTAGCCCACACTGGGTGAATGACATATATTGTGTCTCTATTATATTGTGTATCTTCTGTGTTTTATTTCCGCATTTGATTTATTTTATTGCTCCGCGATCCTGTTTTTCTAACAAAAAGCATAATTTCCAAGCAAATGTTTTCAAAATCAAGAAAGGATTATTTGCAACATGTTCAAATGCTTGAATTATTAGAATGAAACTTACCACAATACCATACTTGTTATCTCATGAAGCAAGACCTATTGTCCTCTATGATCCAAGCTAGGTGTGATGGACCTTGCTACCATCGTTGGATGGTGATGTGTGGTGAATGAGGGGCTTTGCATGCTAGGTCGCCTTTTAGTACTCCATGTTTGCAACTTGAGGGCCTCGAGACATCATCTCCTTAGTTATCCCTAGGAATGGGGGATAACAAGAGTCTCTGGAGAAACCAATCCCACATAGCCTAGTGACAATCCCACACCAAACATAATTAACCCAAGTATATCACAAACACACCAGATCTAATGTAAGTCCAAGCGATATGAATCCATTTTGGTGGAGAATCTAACCCAACCATCCATAAATATATTTTGTGGTCATTAACTACAATACATGAAGCAAAAAAAAAGGTATCCCAACATACCAAAGCAGTATCCATCGAATTCTTCTCCACACTCACAAAGAGATGAGATTCATCAACAATATGAGTATTAACCATCTTGGAGCCATTTGAAAGGAGAATACCCACACCTGTCCCTTAATACGAGAAAACTATAACAAGTAACCTAAAGCATTTGTCATCAAAACATATAAGTATGGGGTCAAAGGGTAGCTCTAGTGAATGGATCGATGCATAATGAAATATGCTTGGACAAGGAGTTCTTCACTAACACAAATTTTGAAGCATTAATAAAAAGGGTGTTCATCATGGTAACACATCTTGACCCAAAACCCAAACAGGTGAGTATCTCTATAATTAAGGACCAATCAACTAGATCATAAGCTTTATCAAGGTAAATTTTAAGAAATAAGTATTGTTGGCTAGTCTCCTAGGCCCACTCCAAAGCTTCCCAAGTTGAAATCAAGGTTTCAAGGATGAACAAACTTTGTACAAACCCTACATGCCCTAATATAACCACCTGATGTGCCACTGAATAGATCCTCAAAGCCAAAGGCCTAGCTATAATTTTGTTAGCTACACTAAGCAAAGTGATGGGTTTCCAACCCCTAATGGTGTCTTGTGCTATATTCTTAGGAATAAGTTTAATTACACCCTAATTGAGAAACACAAAAAATCACCCAAAAGAGAACATTTCAAAAGCCAAACAAGAAAATCCATCCTCAATGACATCCCACATGGCTTTCTAAAACTCACATGAGAGGCCATCCATACACATAAATTTTCCATACTACATGGAGGACAATGTGACAAATAACTCCTCCTTAGAGAAACCTCCGTCCAACTTGTTGCGGTCCCTAGTAGACACCTTACAAGGAACAACCTTACAACAAGAATCTCTATCAACTAACACATTATCTGTCAAAGAATAGGGAAAAAAACACTCTAAAAATGATGCCCAAACATACCTCAAACCTCATAAGGGTCTTTTGCAAGAGACCTATCATTCCTACGTAAGCAAAGCACTCTATCTATAACTATCTTCCTCTTCAAAAAGGTAGAGAAAATTTTGAAGCCTTCATCCCCATATTGAATCCACTATAGGTGAGGATGGACATGAGCACCCTCAAGAATTTAGTTCTCTCTAAACGAAAACATCCATCTCCAATATTGTAGCCTCCTCTTAAAAAGTGACATTATGAATATCCTCTTCAAGAAAAATGCAGACCTTCTCAAGTTTTCCTTGCACCTCTTATAAGTCCTTTTGCTTGTGAGCCATCATTTGACCCCAACATCGTATGGACTTAATTATATGACAAAATAAAACCTCCCACCAAATAATACAACCCTGAGCTCTCAAAGGCCTAGGAGAAAGGTTCCAAACTCATAGAACTAAAGCACAAAAAATCATCGACTCCAAATGCGACACATTCAACTTAAACAAAGTTAACGAAGGTGAATCCATCTTGTAGTTGACAGTGATCAAAGTCTAATTGGGAGAGTGGTTAGAACCAATCACATCCGTCTACACATATATTGAATGATTCTTGCTCAAGAAGGAAATGTCATCCCACAGACCATAAAATTGATCCATTCATACATGGACCTTGTCTCAACCTTGCCTATAGTTAGTCCAAGTGAACCAATCTCAATAATCTAGTCCTTTGTACTTCCAATTATGGTCAAATATCTGTAGCACAACCTTACAATGGGAGCAAGATTGTACCTTAGAACCACTGATCACAGAACCTGTACCGCCACATCGATCACCCTCCCACTCTACCATGTTGAAATCACCCCCAACAATCCACTTGCAAGAGGGAGAGACGAAGCCATCCAATCCAAAAGCCTCCCTCACCCTAAATTGAGGCTGGGAGCATAAACTGCGCAAAATCCTAGCAACCAATCCTACACCAACAATGTAACCACACTTACTAGTCCTCAAGCTCTGAACCTCGATGAACCACAAAATTCCGCAAATAGGTGGCAAGGGAAATCACCACCCCCTCACTTCCCTAATAGTTCTCAGATGCCCAAAAAGGACCCCAACAATAGTTCATACGGCTTTGAAGCTCAAATATAGGGATTTGAGTTCCTAAAGGAGAATCACATTCAAACAGAAGCATTGCAAAACACCACGAACTATCTGTTCATGACTAGGAATTTTCATCCCATGACAATAAAGAGAGCTTCATTTCAAAGGTAAATGAAATACTAAACTACTATATATGTTATCCATCTCAAACCCCTCCAATGTTGGAGTACGATGATCAAGTGTGTGAACCATCGTGTGCTTGTAGGACTTCACCCATAGCTTGGGGTTCACATCCCCCACTAACTGGCCTCCACGAGCAGGAGAGAACATGCATGTTGGTCTTGACCTACAATCTTGGCTCAATCACCATATTGTTCGACCCCGAGTGAGTTGAACCACCCTAAAGCATAAGATTAGAGATTTGAGGCACATGTGGTTGCCCCACTAGTAAGGAAGAACCATTGATCCAAGGTTGATCCCCTAAGCCACTAGGGCCCTTCATTAGACCTGCTCCTGCAAAAAATAATAGTTGACAACAAGAGCCCCGACGAAAGGTACTACCAATGATTCCATGGCAGCGTATGAGACTCTTTTGGGCCAAGAGATTGGGCGTATGAGACTCAAATATAGGGATTTTACCTCCTAAAGGAAAATCACATTCAAACAAAAACATTGCAAAACACCACAAATGATCTATTCACGACTAGGAATTTTCATCCCATGAACATTCCATGACAATAAATAGAACTTCATTTCATTAAAAAAAAACTTCATTTCAAATTCATTTCAAAAATAATTCAAAAGTAAATGAAATACTAAACTACTATATATGTTATCCATCTCAAACCCCTCCATACTTTCATATTTACCATAATATAAAAAATTATATTTAATAATATAGATTCCTCTTAATCCAAATCTTTTAAACACTTAAATTGAACTTTGATTTCCTTGTATATCTTTAATAAACCCTATGTTAATATGAATCTATAATAATATTATTCATTATATTCAACTGTCACCTCCATCAGCAAGACTCCATCCTATCACTGACTCCATAAATTCCAGTCAATTTACCTTCTACAATGTTTCGGAGTTCTGGAAGGAGACATGATAAGGATACTTATTTTGCCTTTGCTTAACACCTTAAACAATCAGGCAATTTTGGTTCCAATAACAATGCCATATAATCCTTTTTATCACAAATAATGTGGGCGATTTTAAAAACATTTTATGGTTACAACTTCTGCCAGAACTTCATTGTACGGTTTGAAAAAACAGTTTCTATATATGTTAGGGCAGTCGTTTTGATATCTGCACGGTCATTTGCTTCTTGTATCAATCTGGTCGTGAATGGCAAGTCTGCATAATGAAGGTTTCATTCGATTACTTCTTGTTTCCCCTTTTCAATTGCATGAATTTTTTGTTTAAAGAGTGATGTCAGATTTTCGAATTTTTCCTTACCATGCAAAATTTGAATTGCACCAACTCGAGAAATGGCCCAGATACTCCGCACTATGAGATCGAAATTTGCACAAGATTCAATCGAATGCTTACTGTCTCTCTAACAAATAATACAGAGGACTGCTGGGATTAAAATCGGATGCGAGAATCCCTGCATTTACCTTCAGCCCGAGGAAAAGTGTACCATGGAAGTGGCCAGAATAATTACAGAGCAATGACCTAATTGGGTCCGGCAGAAGGTGGTATTGTGCATAACACGAGGGGAACGATAAGGAGATTTGACAAAAAAAGAGAGCAGGGATTTATCCCATCACAGGGTATGGTGATTGGCCTGTGGGCCAAACTCTTTGGACAGAAATCATCCAAGGATACACCTGCACATTGGAAGTATTTGATGGACAAGACAGTGGAACGTGGGCAATGAATCAATTGGGGATAGCTGATAGCCAAGCATATTAACATGTGACTAACCGACCTCATCGGTGGTAAGTCCTCTAAATTCCATATGTATTCTGACCCTTTTTAATTGCTACTTGCATTAATCACACCATAAAATCTAGAAACAATAACAAAGAAAGAGGTCAGGCACATCACCTTCCATGGAGGGTAACATGAATTACACTTTCTATTATTTTTTTTCCAAGGAAACCTTTGTGGAAAACTTTATGAGACAAACAACAAGCAGGAAAGATCTCATGTTTGGCTCTAGACCAATTGAGCTAACTCTAGGGACTTACACCTTCCATTATTTACAATAAAATAGGGTAAATTAATTACAGATTTGGTTAAAGATGTAGTTGCAGAAAAATTAAACAGGTTCGGTTAAAGATATAGTTGCAGGTAAATTAATTACAGATTCAGTTGAAGATGTAGTTGCAGATAATATAAGATAATTTTATTAATGCTCAACAAGTGCAGAGCTTTTAGTCAAAATATCTGCCACACCTTTGAAACAATTTACACCATACTTGATATATATACTCAGACCAATGGGGCACAGATTTGGGGGACCATCTTACTCTTACATTCGGTTCTTTGGATTTCCTGGAAATCCAACCACACTGCGACTTAGTAGGTCTCCGCGTAGCTGCAGACAATTTAAGGAATTTAATGCAACAAGGGAGAAGTAAACACATAAGGCCACACCTTACAACACTGGATTCCTAACACTAGGAGGAGAATAGGGCAGGTGACACCATTGTTACCCTAACTCAATTACAATTGCAAAAAGTACCTTTAGGTGTGGTTACCCCAGTTCAGCAAAGGGATATAACCTATAGCCCATTGATGTTTAGAATCCTGGAGCAAGGCCAACAGAAGGCCATGTCAATGACAAAACCAGAAGATTATCAACAAATAAAAGAACTCATGGAACCAAAGATAGGGGATGAGTCAAGAACAAAACTAAATCACCTAAAACAATTCAGTCTGGTTATAGAGGATAAAAAAAAGAACTCAAGTAGGACAACAAATTGTGGAGGGAAGAAAATGGCTATATGAAGGAAGATCTCAAAACCTCTGTGAATTGGCACTCCAGAGTTGACGAGAACCCATAAGTTCATCCTTTGAGACAAAGACAGATATCCAGAAAGCCAAGGCTCAGTTATTAGGCTAAGCAACCAAAGATGATAAAGAAACAACAATTTTTTAGTTTACTCAACAAATGATCGACATTGTGTTCCATGTGAATGATCAACACTTTGTTCCATGTGAACGTGCGAGAATTAGTTCGAGATATTTTCGAAAATTCTATTTTGTAATTCACTTTAGTTAAAAAGTGAAAGTCTTACTTTTAGCAGTGCACTCTAAAAAGTGTATTGCATGCATGCATGACAAGACTAGGAGTAATCTCATAAATAGATTAGGGTTTTGGTCTCAACTAAAACTATAAAGATAGGTCAAGATAGAGAGTTCACACACATTTGAACACTTGAGTACTTGAGCAGGTTGAGCGACGGAGAGGGAGAGATAGCCGGTAGCACGTAGTCCCATGCAACAGTCTTGTACAACCTATACAGTACTGACAATCTTGTACAACCTATACAGTACTGACAGTCTTGTACAACCTATACAGTACTGTGCAGATCTGTACATTCATATGGACAAAGCTGTACCAATGTTCGTATAGGCCGTACATCCCCAACATGTTGTTCTGCTCAATTTGAGGTGTTTTTTGGTATTCATGCAGTGATGTTTTTTGGACAGCTTGTGGAGGTTTCCTCATAAGTTTTTTGAAGGAATAAAAAGCTAGTTTTGAAGAAGTAATTACTTGTGTTGTGTCAAATTATTTTTTATGCTTTCGCTATTTGATTTCCAGCCACTATGTGATTAATGCTATGGTCTGAAATTTAGTTCTACAATAATTAAATTCAACAATCTACTCATTTGATTGAGATCATAAGGACAACTATTGTGTGATTAATGCTATGGTCTGAAATTTAGTTATACAATAATTAAATTCAACAATCTACTCGTTTGATTGAGATCATAAGGACTTTAGTCACCTGGGGCTTGGGAATTATCACATGGCATCATAGCATATTTCTCTAATTGAGATTCTCTAGGATTTGCAACGGTAAATCAACTGCAGGAAAGAAGGACGAACAATGAAAGAGTTTCAAAGTTTTATTGTCAGATTTGGGAGTTTGTGCAATAGATCTCAGAGATGGCATCAACTAGCCTCAGGTTTGAGGATACATTGGATGGTGCCTCGAATTTCTTATCTTGGAAGGTGAGGGTTACACTCTTACTAGAAGAGAATGATCTCTGGGATATTGTCAAGAACATTGCTACTCTGCCTACATATCTGTAGGAGTTGGTATCTCACAACAAGAGGGTAGTGAAGGCCAAGCAGATGATCTTGGATGCCATAAAGGATCATTTGATCCCTCATGTATCTGAGAAGAAGACGATGAAGGAGATGTTCGATGCCTTGGTTAGTCTCTACTAGAGTTATAACATAAACAAGAAAATGATATTGTGGAACAAACTCAGATCCATAGTGATGACCAGATCAAACACATGCACTAGTTATCTTATGAAGATCACATAGATTTCTAATCAACTTGCAGTGGATGGGGAAAAGGTTGAAGATCAGAGCTAGTGGATATGGCACTGAATGGATTCCCAGCTTCATGGGAACAATTTGTCAAAAGTATTTGCGCTTGGTAAAAATTTCCTAACTTTGAGAGGCTTTGGGATGACTATATTTAGGAGGAGACTTTGATGGAATCAAAGGTTGGCAAGAAGGATGGTGAAGAGAACCTAGCTCTATTTGGTCACTCAAATAAGAGTAGAGGTAAAGGACCCAGCAAGGGTAAGGGAAAGAGTGAGGAGTCAACCTCACAACTAGGAAGGAAGGAATTGAGTAAAATCAAGTGCTTTAGTTGTCATAAGCACGATCATTATGCATCACAATCTCTAGATAAGGAAAAGGGTAAATGAAAGTAGCAATAGAAGCAGGCAACAACCTTTGTAGAAACCCAAATGATTGAGTTTGCTACCAAGTTCGAGAAGGATTTCTCGTTGGTATGTTGCCTTTCTACCAACATGATTCCAAGGAATGTGTGGTATGTGGACAATGGGGCATCTCGACATATGACATTAGCACGATAGTTGTTTTCTATTCTGAAGAAGCAAGATTCAGGAGTACTATTCCCTTCCAGCTCGAGTTAGATAATTCTTTAGATTTTGATGATGTCTTGTTTGTACCAGGTCTCAAGAAGAAATTGCTTTCAGTTTTGATCATGGAGGATAAGGGCTTTGCAGTTGAGTTCAAGAAGCGACAAGTCCTCATTAGGTCGAAGGATTCCAGCCGAGATATAGCTCAAGTAATAGGGGTTAGAGAAGGTAATTTGTACCAGTTGCAGGGTGAGCCTGTTCGAGCCATGGTGCATAAAAATGACAACTTATGTGAGTTGTGGCACCTGCATCACAAGGCATTGTCTAGTCTGAGGCAGATGTCACAAGTCTTCTAGAGTTCAGTATTGAGTAGCATGGTGTATGCAAAGGGTGCACGCTTAGCAAGCATGTCAAGGTTGCTTTCCCAAGTAGTGAACATAGGTCTAAGGGGATTTTAGACCTAGTACATTCAGATGTTTGTGGACCAATGTCAGTAGCATCAACAACATGAAGCATGTATTATGTTTCCTTTATTGATGACTTCTCTTGCAAGACTTGCATCTACTTCTTAAAGACCAAGGATGAGGTCTTTAGCAGGTTTTGAGAGTTAAAATATCTAGTTGAAAACTAGATAGGGAAGAGGAGCAAAGTCTTGAGATAGAACAATGGGGGAGAACATACCTCCAAGGAGTTTAATGGTTTCTGCAAGGAGGCAGGAATCAAGAAGAAGATGACAGTTCCGTACAACCCACAACATAATGGGGTTGAAAAGAGGAAGAATCGATCTATCATAGGGGTTGTTAAGGTCATGATACATGACTGGGACTTGCCCATGTTTCTTTGGGCAGAGGCATGTAACACAACAGTCTGTTGAAATAATGTAACTGCGAAGAGCATTCTTATTATTTTGTTATTGGATTAAATCCCCATTGTGGATTAATCATGTCATTATTATTATTTTTATTATTAGGTTAATCCCCATTGAGGATTAACCAAGTCGGTAATTGTATAAGGACCAAATCC
>ML802032.1:122750-136447 GCA_009831015.1 Picea engelmannii
CATTCTACTAGATTGATAATTAGTAATATGATTATTAATTATTAAACAATATTATTAATTATAATATTATTAATGTAATAATATATTTATAATATAAAGTATAAATATAAAATATATTTATATTATATGTATAATATAATATAAAGTATAAATATATTTATTACCCAAGGGAGGCATCTCTTCATGGATGGTCACCATGGTCACCTTATGTTCTTTATATATAGAACACTCATCATTGTAATAAGATATTCATTCACATACAATATCATCTCTTATGAAAAATTCAACAACTTGAAGGCTAGTGCAATTGTCTTTCCATGTACTTGTGCAACATCGCTAGGGTTGTAAACTCTAAGGAAGGCAAGAGCACTAGTTTTGAGAGCTTGTGTGATATAACCTTGGTGTATTTTCCAAGGTGGACTTGCTGCTATTGATGCCAACTTGTTGAGGATCTTAGGGGCAGTGACCACCTTTGGTTGGAAGCAATCCTTAGCTAGGAGTTGGTGGCTAGGGTTTTCCTATGGCTTCCATAGGTATGGTTTGGAGAGCTTGACTTGTACCAACTTTGTGATAAACATTGTGGTATGTACTTGTACTTTATATATATATATATGAAGTTTCCAACTATCCAAATTATGTATACTTGCATACTTGATTTTCAGCTTATGTTGTCTTCATGATTGAGTAGATTCTAGACTTGGTTATGCATGTTGATTTGACATAACATTGTGTTGGATTAACTAAGTGATTTAACACGTATTTGGAAGATAAAGGAGCAGATTTATTGTGGTAATAATCCATTGTAATAAAGTATTTTAGATCTATAATTTGCTTGGGAAGTGTGCCCTAAGGGTTGTAACTTGTTGGCATTGAAATACACTTGTTCAAATTTTTTTTCTTGGGTTGCTTGGGAAATTGGGTTGTACATGAATGAAATATGAGCCGCTATAATTTAATATTTCAAATTCAGTCATAAGGACGAAAGTTCAAGAAATAGATCCAAGAAACCTCAATTAAGTGAGGTGAAATTTCAAAAGTTGCATTAATTGCCTAATTCTCAAAATTTCTACATGGTATCATCGTTGATTGGATTGAGAGTGTCTTTTTATTGATTTGAACGTTGGATATTTGAGTTGTTGAACTCGGGAGTGGTTGTTGGGTGGTGAAACGCTAGTGTGTTTGAGATGAACACTTGCACTCGTGAAAGGTTTGATGGGTTGAACCTTGAGTGCTCTTGTGTTGAGAGTATATTTTCACCTAGATAAGTGGTAGATCTACTTCATTGATGATTGATATGGATTTATTTTTAGCAAGTGTGATTCCCCAGAGGACTTGTGATAGGCGGTTGATTTGTTCCAATGGATGCTAGTGTGTTTTCTCCTATGATATGGGGTAGTTATACTTCATTGATGGCTAGTATGGATTTATTTTCAATGGGTGTGATGTCCAAAAGGACCTGTGATAGGTGGTTGATTTTTTCTAGTGGATGCTAGTTTGCTCTACTCTATTAATGGTTGGTATGAATTTATTTTTAGCAAGTGTTATGCTCAGGGGGGGCTATGATGGCTCATTGATTTGTTCTATTAGATGCCAATGTGTTTTTTTACCTGTGATAGGTGAAGGATCTACTTCAGTGATTGTTGATGTGATCTATATTTCAATGATGTGTGATGCCTAGGAGGACCTATGATAAGTGACTTATTTGTTCCAGTGGATGTTATTGTGTGTTACCCCCCCCCCCCATGCCTAGGTAACTAGAGGATATCATGTCTCGTGGCCTGCAATGGAGAACATGATCCTGACCATGATGATGATCAACATGTCCACATATGGTAGCCCAACAACCCCCCTCATTCATGTTTACAACTATAGGTCAACCAAGGCTCATCACATCCAAACAACCCAATGTATGGGAGACGGTAAGTCATCGTCACCATGAGGTATGTTAGTCCTTATATGCAAGGTGTTGTGCTTAATTTGTCGGGCATGTGGATGAGGATCTTTGGTTGAAGTTGGATTAATGGATCACTGGTTTGGGAAAATGTGTCAGTTTCCTTGTTTCATCTTGGTGGCCAACTTCTATGCCCTAGTCTTGTGATGCCACCACCTAGGGAAAAGGGGTATTGTTGGGGGGCCCTCACAAGAGTAACCTTCTATTCCCCACCATACTTAACACTTTCCATCCTGGAGCCTCTCATAATTTACTAAACTTCGACAATGGGTCATGGTCCATTCTCTCATGAGAAGAGGGGTTGAAGGCCCAAAGGTTGATTGCAGCTACTAATAAAAGAATAAGAAACTGATGCTCAAGAAAGAAAGGAAGGATAGCAAAATAGAACTAACAAAAGCTAATCCAAAATTGATCTCTACTCTTTCGATGCTCACCCCAGTCCCGAACAACAATGCTAAAGCTTGAAACCTTATAAAAGAGGACTTGCAAATATGATAAAACAGACTAGAAAGATGGCACGTAAATATGGGGTAACTCAAGAGAAAGCCCACCCTCCACAAAGGTGCTCATAGAAATGGATTTATGACACCATGAGCCATGAAGTAAGCCATAAAAGCACATCACTATCACACTTATTTTTGAAGGGTTTTTACTTTCCCTGACACTCTCGGGACCTATCCCTCTACCTAGGTTATTTTATTTCTCGTCTAGGTGGCACACCTAATAGGGTTGGATGAAGGTCCTCCCATACTTAAATTTGTCAATTCACATGGGGTCCTAGGTTGGTGTGATGCTTGAAGGGGATACTGAGGTGACTTTTCTTACATGGCTTATATCTTAAGTTGTATATTACTTTGCATGTTTTAAGGACTAATGTTTCTTATGAACTTTGGCTAACCATGTTTTATACTTTGGTTTGTTTTGGATGGCCCTGACATGGTTCTTTGAGGGACGCCCTGGGCTTGTACCTAGGACGTTGTATCTTTATTGCAGGGCCTTTGCACATGTGATGGAGATCAGTGAGTCATCCAATGACTCACCACCCTCAAACATTGGCTTTCACATCCTTAGAACCTTGAACGATGGACATATGGGCTTGGTAGGAGCAGATTTAGTCATGATGACACATAGATGGGTTGGAAGCCCCATAGGGTGGGCATAGTACCCCAAGGCTTATTTTGCACCAGGATCAAGGACGTTGCAGCAGAAGAAAATCAGAGATAGTGCAGAGATGAGATGCAGCTCCCCAGGGCCTAGACACAACACCTGGATATTGGACATTGTCCTTATTATGGTATAACACATGGCATGATTTTCGATGAGGAGAGACATCAATTGCTCCCACCTTACTCCAGATTGATGCCACATGGCCTTTTGGAGGCCTCCTGCTTTCCCAAGAGGCCTTGATGTCTCACACATGTGGGCTATTTTAATGTATTTTGCATTTATTACATGATGTAAAGGGTAAATGAGGGGTCGACCCCACTCAAATTAAATGTTATGTTATGTGTGTGGACAAAAGTGAGGCGCTAGGCCTCATATATAAAGGCTAGCACTCATTTCATTTTTGGATCATTCCTCACCTTTGTGAGAGACTACTTCTAAAATTTTCGGCCCTTGGGGGTTACTAACTCTTTTTCTCTCATGCACTATGCTTGGAAGGATATTTTATGGATGGTTTTGTTGATTTTGGATGGATATTTATGCAATTAGGGTGAAATTATCTTGGTTTCTTGGATGAAGTAAATTTCTACAATTGTTGTTTTATGCTATTATGTTATTTTGTTGCAAGAAGTCTTGTTTATTGAAACCTTAAGAGAGGAACATATGTGCTTTTTTCTCTCACAAGGTGATATTTGTCTAAAATTGGTTAATTGTCATTGCTAGGGTTAGAACCCTATTTAGGGTTTTAGCAGTAGATAATTGATCTTTGACCTAATTTAAGCTACAAGAAAGGATAAATGGTTTCTAGGGCCCAAATGTGCTTGCACCCTAAAAGTCCTTCTCCTCAAGATTAGGGTTTAGATCCTACCTCTTGGTTTCAAGTAGGCCAACCTTCAAGCTTGGTTACATTGAAAGACTCCATACTCTAAAAAGGCACTAATCTTGAAACAACTCTCTTGGTGAATTGATTGATAAACTCTCTCTCAAAACTCTCAAGCATCCTACTAATTGTACTAACACTAACCTTAGAAAACTCACTAAACAACTTCTTGTTGTTGTTATAAAAGGTTTACTACAACCATCTAAATCACATAAATTTGTTTCATACACTCATCTAAAGGTGGCTTAATTCACTCATAAATAACATCTAACAATTGGGTAATATTCTATTGGATGTATGCTTAATTTTCATGGCCAATTGTGGTATTTTTGAGCACTTATTATTGATGTTGTTACAAATTACTTATTGTTGTTATAAGACTGGTTCACTGCTGGAATTTGCAACAACCATAACAATCGAACATGTCTAGTGTCTAAAAAAGGTCTTTATTGCATACTTTAACTTGGAAATTGTTGTATATATGTTGCAAAGTGTTCTTGTTCCATGCAGGTACCAAATCATCTTCAAACCTCTTCTTTCTCCCTTGAACTAGACCAATCATTCGGTGATCAAGACATGGGACGACAAGCTTGACTAATAAACTTGTTATTTGATCCCTTGAGGTCACGAGGGAAGCCTCCCTTGTGGTGGACCTCTTCCATCACTAAAACGAGGGAAGTCCCTACTTAGGTGATAGTGGTAGGTTCTTCTAATTACGCAAGATTTAGGGATCTTGTGGAGGTCTTTGCACAAGTACAAATCTTGCAATAACATTGTGTTTTTCACCTGTAGTAGGTGGAGGATCTAGATCAATGATGGTTGATATGTGATCTATATTTCAACAGGTGTGATCCCCAGGAGGACCTGTGATGGGTCGTTGATTTGTTCTAGCCAAAGTCAATGTTTAAAGTGGATTAGTTCTTATGATAGGGTATGCTTAACCATTTGATTATTTGTAGATTTTTAGAGCTCGAAATGGGCTGATTCATTCAATGATAGATCGATGATTATTGGTTGATCTATTTTGTTTGAGAGGTGACTCAAAGGTTTACAAGAATGGCGACCTTGCTTAACATAAACAATTGTCCCAAATGGAGGAAACTTCCAACATTATCCCTTGGGGATAGTATTAATTGTACATCTCGTGTTTATGGAGAGATTGATTGTGTGTGTGATCGTTGGTGTGATGCTAAGCTATTGGTGATCTTGTTCATTTGTACTTTGCCCTTGATCTTGGAGAGTGGATTTTTCTTGTTGTATTCTTCATGTGTAGTCTTGTTTTGGAAAATTTGGCATTGAAGAAGGATGTGGAAGACCTAAGTTGGAGATAGGTTCAAAACATATGGTGGTGGAATCAATGATTGATTCCAAGCTTGCAAATGATGAGTGTAGTGACGAGTACTAGTAATAGGGTTGTTGAATTCTATCAAGACGTTTCAAAAATATTCACACAATTAAATTCATAAATCTCTACAACAAAGAGAGAGTTGATTGTGATGTTACTCTTGCTTCAAGATTCTCTCAAAGAGAGGGATGTGATCTAGTTGAGGTTGTTGCTTAAGTTGTTGGAGGTTTTGAGGTGCATAAGGGGATTTTCATGCTAACAATTTGATGATGACCCTTTATGGGTTGTTGTTACTTTTATCATGAGCATGCATTTCAACATTGATAGCTTGAGATGTATGCAAATTTTATCTTGTAATCTTGATAGATCTGATCCACTTGTATTGGTCTTTTTGGAGATGTAGATATCTTTGCAGGATATCCTCAACAACTCGTGATGTGGTGCCAAAATATTTTGGCCCATGAGACTGGATTTTTGATAATGTATTATTGATGCCTTCCTTGTTCTGAAGTGATTTTAGAATTTAGAGAGAAGCAATGATCTAGGGTTATGTTCCTTCAATATGGTCATTGTTCTTTTGGAGCCCCTAGTAGAGTGGAAGAGGGAGTAGTTTGGTGTAAACCAAGTTGCCTTGTTGTATTCTCCTCACGTGTTCAACATCCATAGGTTGAGCTATAGATTGCTTGATTCATTACTTGAAGAGAGACACACCTTTGTGAGCATTGATTGTTTGGATGTTGAGGTGTGTGGGTCTATACTTGTGGGTGTGATTTTTGCAAAGTAGGTATGATTTTCTATCATATGATGGAGTGCTCTTGCAACATTGTGGAGGCATCCGAGTTACAGGGTGCAGATTCAAAGAGAGTTGATAAGTGTTATAGAAAACACTATTTTTGCAAAGAGGGAGAGTTAGATTTTGGGGTGTTGAAATATTGTAACTTCGAAGAATATTCTACCTAAGAAGGAATGTTGAATAATATTATTATATTATATTTATTAATTATGCCCTATTGTGCCTTTGGAAAAGTCGTCCCTTTTGTGCCTTGACAGATAAATGTAAATTAAGAGGGTAAAGTGACAGGTCAGCCGAGACCTAATTATAGGCTGGCTAGACCACTATTTATAAGAGATGTCAGTGCCTCATTTGGACACACTCACCAACCAGCTCTGCAGTGCACAAGTCTTGGAGGAGAAACTGTTGCAACAAGGGGTGAAGTCAAGGAGGGTTTTGTTCTATCTCTTGGTATTTGTTGGTTAAGTGGTGCACTACTCTTCCTAATGAAGGAGTAGAGGAGGATCTTATGTTCAGTCTTTGGTCTATCTATATTGAGGAAGTTTTAGTTGGGTTTTCTCCCCCATGAGGGTTTCCCAGGATAATCTGTGTCTCTCTATTATTTTTTTGATTGCCTCTCTTTCACTAATCTTATTTATGCAACTAATGTGCTAAATGATTATAATAATAAAGAAGAATCGTAACTGCTAGTTGTATAAGTAAAACTTCAACATGGTATCAGAGCATGCCAACTCACAATCCAGTTTTCAGTATTGCAGTTGTTGCAAAATTAGGGTTTATGTATAAACCCTAAGTGTGATGTTTTCCTTGTTTGAGGAGGATGTTGGAGAAAGTAACCACACTTAGGAATTATCCCTAGGAGGGCACATCTAGTCCCTGGATCAGAATTACAAAATTTGAAGTTTTAGAAATTAGGGTTTCTTTATAAAACCCTAAATACCAGTTGCAATTGCAGTATCAGTTGCAGTTGCAGTACCAGTTCCTTCATGCTAGTTGCAACACCAATTGCAGTAAAAGTTTTTGTGAAGTATTCAAACTGATTTTTTTATTGTCCTAGTGCGCCTTACCCTAGCAAATCTCCAACTACCTTTAAAATACAAATTGAAGCACCTTTGAAGTTTTAAAGGTTCGTTATTACTTGTCGTTGTTGTCGGATGGTGCCACTACCTGTCGATACTGCCAGAGGTATGTACTTACATATGTTTAAACTGTATCATTATTTTAAAGGGTATTTGCAGGAGAAAGGATATTTTGTCTAAACAACAATCGTAGATCCAGAGGGATCTAAGATCCAACACATTTAGAGGAACTATGCACCCCATGTTTGATTACTTTGATATGCCTTACTTGTTATGGAATTATTGTAATGTTATGAATATCCAAGTTTCATTTTGATATGTTGAAGTCATCATACCAACCATTGGTCAAAATTAAAGTCAAAGTATTAGATTCATTAAAGTTGAAATTATAGAGTTTATTCCCTAACTCAGATTTATGTCAAGATAGCATATTGTTTTAGTACAGAGGACATGTTGAAGAAAATACTTGTCATCTTGAATGAAGGAGACTCGAAATAAAAGAAACACACTCATTCTTGAGGACAAGAGTCCAGGTTCCAGATTTGATTGATTAAATTGATAAGATTCAAATTTACACATATCAAGTTTGATAACTGCTAAACACTATAATTGTGATAGCAATCTTTGAAAAGTTTTATTATTGAATACTTTGTAGCATGTGAGCACTATTGAGATAAATGCTTACTGTAATCATTTACTAGATATAACTAACATCTCCTCTAGGAGAAACTTCTTGTTTTGTTTCCAGGTTATCATGGAGGAATGATTGATTACAACACTAGAAAAGTGTTTCTCTCATTCCTTATTTTTTACCCTTGTTTTAGGCAGGTCACAAGTGATAGATCTAAAGGAGCCATCGTCACGATTGTTCTCGCTATTGTTTTATTATTATTATAAAGAGTTATTCGTGTTTGTTGTTTCTCCCTTGTTGTTCTTGTTTCGGGTAGGTCACAGGTGATAACCCTGAGGAATCTATAGTGACGGTTGCAGGAGGCAACATATTAGATGAGACATGGAGCAGAGTATCCAAGTTGTATATATGACTGTATACATCCATGTACCAAAGAAGATGAAGAAGAAGCTACTTTTGAGATACAAAGTATCTCATATGGAGATTGATTGTAGGGAACAGAAGGTTCCAAAGATGATCGAACATTAGAATAGAACTCACAGTAGACTTGGTCAATGGATAATGAAGTCACCTTGACAGGAAGCATAATTTGTTTGAAGTCTGACTCAACTTTTCATATTAAGACTTGGTATTCAACACCAAGTATATCCTGCAAAGACTATGAATTTTTTGTAGACTCAGAAGAAATCAAGACTCAGAGTAAGCCTGATCTCATCAAGAATCATATGGGAAAAAGAGACATCTTCCAGGATTGACTCACCAATGCCATAAGTTGAGAAGACTAGATTGTTGCTTCAGAGACCTCTAGGAGACATGAAATCCCCTGAGAAGATTCCCTTGTTTCGGTGACAGAGGAGGAAGCCAGTCAGAAGGATTGGGATACCATTTTTTCCTTGAGACTAGAAGGGAAGTCAATGGCAACTTCCAAGATTGATCTAACAGATCAAACATGCTGCAAATAACAATATAAAGATGTACAAAGCCTGATTTGTGTTTAGAGAATTCTCCCAGCAAGAGGGAGAAGACTATGACGAGACACTTGCTCTAGTAATCAGAAAAGTATATATAGAACTAACAGGATTCATTAAAAGAAGCCAACACAATATGAGATTCATAGGGAGAAGGTATGAAAATCCTTGTATTTGAGATTGAGTTATCTCCTGTGTCAGTTGGTGCAGTACATGATTCAGGCTCTGGAGACATGACTACAATAGAAGATTGAGTTACCTCCAGAGAAAGAGGATAAGCTACCCTCAGTGTCAGTTATTGAGCCACTCTCAGTTTCAGATGAAGTTGTCATGATAGAGTGGATGAGTTACTCTCAGAGTTCAATAGCCACAATGGCAATGGAACAGTCATTCTCAGCTTCAGAACAACTGCAGGTGAAGAGTCCTAGTCCCAGAGGAATAGTTGCAGAGAGAGTAGAGGACATACGCTCAGGCAGTGAGACAGATAGTGCTTTGCAGAAAGCACATAGAGCTAGCACATGATTGTGCAGATTAAGTTGCAGATGAGCAAGTTGAAGCAAGCTCCAAGAGCTTGGTATGGCAAGATTGATAGTTTTCTGATGAGCTTGGGATTTACCAAGAGTAAAGTTGATCCCAACCTTTACTTCAAGATTGAGAATGATGGACCAGTTATATTGTTGATATATGTGGATGACTTATTCTTGACAGATGAAGAAAATATCATCACAGATTGTAAGAAGAAGCTTTCCACTGAATTTGAAATGATGACCTACGCCCAATCCACTATTTCTTAGGTCCTAAAGTATGGCAGAGCCCAGAAGAGATTTTCCTTAATCAAGGAAAATGTGTTGTGTAAATTCTGAAGAGATTCGATATGATGGACTGTAGAGCCATGTCCACTCCTATGGAGACGAATCGGAAGTTATTGGTTGATACTTCGTCAGAAATAGTTGTTGTTACTCTATACAGATAGATGATTGGTTCATTGATGTATTTGACGAACACTAGACCAAATATATGTTTTGTTGTGAATACCTTGAGTCAGTATCTGGTGGAGCCCAGATGTGTTCACCTTGTAGCTGCAAAGCATGTGATGAGATACCTTAAGGGTACGTTGGACTATGGCCTTTGTTATACTGGAGACTGTGACTTCAGATTGTATGGCTATACTGATTTAGATTGGATTGGAAGTGCTTCAGACAAAAAAAACACTTCAGGATGTTGTTTCAATTTGGGGTCAGCCATGACTTCGTGGCAAAGCAGGAAGAAATCCAATATTTCTCTTAGCACGACAAAAGCAGAGTACATTGCAGCATGTTCTGCCAGTTGTGTATCCATATGGCTTCGGAAGTTGTTGACAGGTTTGTTCGATCTGGAGATGGAAGCTACCATGATTCTATCTGATAACCAAAGTTGCATAAAGATGACAGAGAACCCAGTGTTCCATGATAAGACGAAACACATAGAGATCTGGTATCATTACATTCGTGACATGGTGCAAAAGGGAGTTGTAAAGCTCCAATATGTTGGCACAAATGAGTAGGTTGGAGATGTGTTGACTAAGCCTCTATCTTGTGTGAAGTTTAAGTACTTCCAAGACAAGCTTGGTGTAGTCCGAAAGGACCTCCCTCGAAAGGGGGAGTGATGTTGATGATACTATGGTATCCTGACCAACAACGAGTAACTCAGTTAGGAATTTATATCCTATAGGACTGATCATCTCTGGGCAGATCCGGAAGGTCCGATAAGGATGGTCCGTCAGAGTACCTGTGCATGTATATGCCAGCGGTGGTCAGTAGTGGTAGCTCAGTTAGGATTCTATATCCTAGGGAATCTTATGATTCCTGGGCAGATCCTGAAGGTCCGGTAAGGACGATCTGTCAGAGTACCACGGATGTTGTTGTTGATGGACCTACCTCATTTTGTTGCCACATACTGATGTTGATGTTCCAACTTCGCGTTGTTGATGTTCCAGCTTCATGTTGTTGATGATGTTGATATCCCAACTTCATGTTGTTGATATTCCAACTTCATGTTGTTGTTGATGATGATGTTACTCCAGCTTCGTGCTGCAAATGATGATGATGTTTAGTTTCTACTAATGTTGATGATGAGAAAAACTTTCGATGACCTATAGATATGACCGACAGTATTCCCGATGTTGATGACAATGTCCCCTCCTCTTGATGATGTATTGAGTCCAGTTAGTTGTTATTAATGTTGTCAGTAGAATACCCTTCTTGTTAAGGGGGAGTGTTGAAATATTGTAACTTTGAAGAATATTTTATATTTATTAATTAGGCCCTATTGTGCCTTGACAGTTAAATGTAAATTAAGAGGGTAAAGTGACAGGTTGGCCCATACCTAATTATAGGCTAGCCAAACCACTATTTATAAGAGAGGCCAATGACTCATTTAGACACACTCACCAACCAGCTCTGTAGTGCACAAGTCTTGGAGGAGAAACTGTTGCAACTGGGGGTGACGTCAAGGAGGGTTTTGGTCCATCTCTTGGTATTTCTTGGTTAAGTGGTGCACTACTCTTCCTAGTGAAGGAGTAGAGGAGGATCTTTTGTTCGATCTTTGGTCTATCTATATTGATGAAGTTTTTGCTGGGTTTTCTCCCCTATGAGGGTTTCTCGGGATAATCTATGTGTCTCTATTGTTTTTGTGATTGTCTCTCTTTCAATGATCTTATTTATGCAACTAATGTGCTAAATGATTATAATAATAAAGAAGAATCGTAATTGCTAGTTGTATAAGTAAAACTTCAACATGGGGTTACTCCAAAAGTGTTTTCACCCAACACTGGTCCCTTGGTGATGCTTCATGGACATATCGATGGATCAATTTGAGTGGATGTTTGACCTTGGTTAGAGTGCTAGCATGGCACCCTTACCTAGTTGGTTGTTATCTTAATTGGTAGGTGCACATAGTTTGAGGAGTTGGTTGCTTGATTAGGTGTGGAACCTACCTAGGAGGAGAGCTAGGCACTTGGGGGAGGGAACTTAGCCCTAGGGGATTGAAACCATGTGATATACACCTTGAAGGTTGGACACTTGACTTGAAAATGCTTGGGTTGAGGAGCATACATCATGGAGGTGGGTTGTGGACCTAGACACATATGTTGAGGAGAAGCATTGGAGCATGGTAATCACATTGACACACACGAGAGGACATGTGACACACAATTAGAGGAGGAACACCTTGCATGAGGACACTTGGATACCACCATGGAAGAGAAGCATTGGACTAACCTCTTGTTGGAGAGCACACCTTTTTGAAGGAGGGGCATTAAGCCCTAAGAGAATCATGCTTGGAGAGTGTTTCATCTTGGGATTTGGATAAACCATAGTATGACACTTTTACATCCTTGTATTGTAGAGCACTCCATGTGGGTTGCCTTGTTGGTTACTTATGGAGTTCTTGTTTTATGTTAGCCTCCCTCACCTATTGTATATGTAAAGGGAGGAAACAACTCTTGTAATCATATCATCATTGTACTCTATTCTATCTTTGTATTGTCTTGGAGAAGTCTTGTAGGGACCAAGATGCTAGGGTTTGTGATGCAAACCCCAGGGAAAAACAAAAATAAGAGAGAGATGTCTTTGATGTTCTCGAAGAGATTGCTCATGTGAGATGCTAGAGTTTGCTCTTGTGAAATTCTAGGGTTTGTGCTATGCAAGCAAACCCTATCAAAGGTTTATGGTAGCATCTGAACAAGAGATAGAATGATTATCTTTGATGACGAATTTAGAATTCACAAGGTAAAAAGTATATCAAGTGGCCCCAACAAAATTTGTATCTATGTACTTTTTCCCATCTGAGGTGCAGATAATATAAAAATATTTTTTTCCTTGGCAAAAAATGGTTAGTCACAAGGACGAACAACCAAAGAATGCCCCAAGTTTTTTGAAATACCATGACTTTACCAGGCTTGCAAATGAGATTTTTACATACCATGCCACTAATATATACAATGATGAATATAAACAATTACCATGTAACATATGATTAATTTCATTGGCATTCTATATCAAATTTGGCATTGATCTTTTAGTACATGAATTACTCAATTAATAGAATATTGCATTGTCCATTTCAGCTCTATATAACCATCAAAGTGACAAAAAAAGAACAAAAGAAGTGCATATCTATTATGGTGTTGTACTAAATTACTAACATATACAAGGAGAGGTGCAGATCTCTCAAACCAGGGTAAGAATGGGGTGCCTAATAAACATGGAATTACGCTTTAGCCCTGAGCTTTGCCAGCCCACAACCAAAATGTAAAAAAATTCCAGAATCTTAATTCCAGTGCCAATCTTGTGCCTATTCCCATAAGAATCATTGACGATTGACTTTGGATGAAGCCATACAAGTACTGAATACCTATAGTTATTTAACAAGGGTTGAACATGATTTCAGGGAGAAATAGAAAATAGTAAACCGTTTGTTTGATGCAAGATTCACGATTATGAAGCGTGGTACTGTTTTTATAGTTTAGAGGGAATCCTTTTGGCATCCTGATTTTTGGCAGTAGGATTAGAAGGCAGGATGATTGCTGTAAACTTTGATACTGAAATCAATCCAGACTCTGATGTTCCGGAGGACTCTTGCTTGGGTAGATCATTGTGTGAATGTTTTGCCGAGATAAGTTTCACCTCCCAGACCTGTTTCACAACAATCAGTCGCATTAAATTGAGACTTTTTTTACAGTACTAATACTAAAAACAAAGTTGCTGTCAAACTAAGCTACATAAGAGATCTAGAAAACAGAACAACATATTTCAATCATTCAATTATTTCTTGAGGATAAGCTCTGAGGTGCAAGACCATACAGCAAGAGCTTTTTAGCCTCATACTTTGCTTTATATAGCAGGCAC
>ML802032.1:137236-147351 GCA_009831015.1 Picea engelmannii
TCATTTAGCTTCTAGCTTTTCATGATATTGATGGAGTAGTAGTTTATTTTGCAATTGCACTTGCACTTATATTGGATTCTTTCTTTTCATTTAGCTTCTAGCTTTTCATGCTATTGATGGAGTAGTATTAGGAGCTGCCTTCACACTTCTACTATGTATTGATTCTAGATGTACTTTCGAGTCCCATTAACCTACTTAATTGTGGTTATTCATCAAACATGACTAAAATTAACTTATCTAGATAAGACCTCTACATACTAACTACTCATAAGATATTATCATATTTGTTACTGAAGATATTAAAATTCTCTTATCCTCTGTGTGATTTTCCAAAAAGAGAAGACTATGAAGCATTTTTTTTGGAATCGTAAACTAGCTTGGGGTTTCTGAGATCGGAATATGGCAGAATTCTTAAATCTTTTTATGGGTCCATTAAGGTGGAAAGGTGCGATTCTTGGAAACAATTGGACAATAAGGCGGCATGGTATTGAGATACAAGGTAGTAGATGACTGCTAGATGTTTGTTTCTTATAGAAAATAAGATTTAGAGCGAGCTTTAGTGGTGAATCAGGCAAGCTTAATTAAGGAATTCAGCTTTTAAAGCTGATTCAGATGAGCAGGAAACAACTAGATTAGGTTTCTTGAATCTTCAATCAGATATTGACATACTAGAGTTTGGTGGTAAGGCCGACACTTGTAGGATGTAACTTGGATATCAGGTATGTAACCAGTATTCCCAATTAATTTTATAGGAGGAGGACTTGACAGCCAAGTTCAATCTAGGATGAAAAAAGAGGAGGGTAAAAAGATTAGATGTTTTGCTTAATATCCCATATTTATTGTCAATAGAGTTTACCTTAACTCACATTAACATATTTTTATGATTTATTATTTTGTTTGGTCTCTTTGCTTTTGTGAGACATGGTGTTTCAATTTGTAATCTTTTTTGGTAGCCCTTCTTTGACTAGTTACAAAGTGTTATCCTTTTTAACGCAAAATTATTACAAAGTGTTATCCTTTTTAGCCAAAAAATTATAAGGCTTAAGGTTCTTTTATTAGATTCATGATCTAATTCTATTAATTTATTTATTTTCTCTTTAATGGGTTTGATATCTAGCTTATGTTTGAACTATTCAATGTCAAGTTATTGTTTATCTTGTCTTCCAATTCATTGATCTCGTAATTTATTCTAGGATTTCCTAAATTCTCAACCTCTTCTCCCTGAGTTTGTTGTTTTAGTTCTTCTCTTTTTTTTTCCATTTCTTGAAGTCTGTGCTCCATTTCCTACATCCTATTCTCCAAAGATATTATTTATTATGTGTTTGCTTCTAAATTTTATCTTCGAAGTAATCGAACGATGAGAATTTAATACTATGCATAACCTTTATGTCTATTTGAAGTTCAGCTTCTCTCTGGGAGGTTCTTTTGCACTCCCACATTGTATTTACATTGGATGTACTTTTTTTAATCTTGTTGACCTACTTTTGTGGTCATTTCTTGGACATTAATAAAATTATCTTATCTTATCTCATCTCTCTTCCCTACATTTCTCTAATGATTCTATATATTCACAAAGAAATTCTAGAGTCATTTTGCTAGGTCTTCCTAGTTTACATTCAAACTTGAGAACCTTTGGTATATTTGATGAATTGATCATTATGGAAAAAGAAAGAAAAATAAATGTATGACTGGGTAAAAGGAATTAATTCGAGACAAGCTTCAATGAATTTTTCAAATGTAACATCGCTTGAATCCATGCTCAGAGATAGCTCCCCTAGGGTTAATAGTTCACACCCAGAGTTACTGCTGCTTGAATCCATGCTCAGAGATAGCTCCCCTAGGGTAATAGTTCACACCCAGAGATACTTCTGCTTGAATCCATGCTCAGAGATAGCTCCCCTAGGGTTAATAGTTCACACCCAGAGATACTGCTGCTTGAATCCATGCTCAAAGAGATTTATATATACATCAACTAAAAAACATGTGGATCCATAGAAGTTGGCTCGAGATGTGCAAAGACCTTGTCAAAAGAAGGTGCATGTGCCAAAACTCTGTTGGAACTTGGAAGTGCACAAATACCAAGTCAAAATGATCTAATTCTCACTGTGTCAGCTTGCTTGACAGTTGTCTGGTGTGCAGAGGCTTTTGACATATTAGCACGCTATCATAACACACAACAATCTGTTGGGCTGTGGTTTAGTGGTCAGGATGGGTTGCCGCTATGCAAACAACCGAAGGTCAAACCCCGACAAGTGTAGAAACCTTGTGTGTATGTGAGGGAAGGTATTTGATCTCCCAGAGTTGGTTTCCCTCCATCAATAAGGCGGCTTAACACATGTCTAACAAACCAAATTGATTTAAGTGGACGTTAATAGGATACTTTATCCTTTAATATCTTTAAGACATAAACCAAATTGATTTAAGTGGACGTTAATAGGATACTTTATCCTTTAATATCTTTTAGAAATATAATGTTTGGCAAAGGAAGACACCACATAAGGATGCTATAAAATCATTTTTCCCAATTTTCTGCAGTGGTAATTGCTGTTGTATACTCATAGAAAACAGAAATTTCAAGATAAGTAAAACCAAGATAGGTTGGGAAAAATTATTCTAAAAAGATATCTAGAAAAAGAGTTCGAAGTTGGAAAATGCAAATATGGAAAGAGAGTATACAGGTCACTGATTTTCAATGATTTAGATATATCATTCTAATTTTGATCACTATGAGGTTATAATGCAGCATATGCACAATGCAACTCCAAAACAGGTCGAAAAGTAAGAATAATTTGACCTCCATCAGATAACATAGCATATGCAACTACAAAACATGTTGAAAAGACTGTCGAAGCTTCTATCCTAAAACTCCAAGAACCCACTTGGCAATTGGGTTTGGTCGTGAAATGAGTCCTGCTATTTAATGAAACTACTAAAACTGCTCATTTGCCTTAAGCCTTTTTTAGAACATGACGAGAGAATCTGAGCTAATTTAAACTATGAAGTTAATCAAGGAAAAGTGCATATGTTTCACTTTTAGAGCAAAAAGGAAATGTGTGAGAAAAACTGGCAAAAAGAGGCAGGAGACCAAGCAGAAACAGGAAGAAAAGAGGCACAAGGTCCAAGCATAACTTTGGTATCGGGCTTTCAAAGCGAGAGAAAGGAAAACATTAATAAAGAGCAAAAGTGGAAGGGTTGTAAAATGTCTGAAATAAAAGCAGTGCAAACAACATTTCTCACAAAGTGATGTGTTAGCAAGAAGTGAACCAAGTAAGGATATAATTTGATACGCACATGTAACCTGCGCCCAATATGAACGGGAGTTGCTTTTGCTTCAATTTCCGTACCAACAGGTGCAGGCCGAAGATGACTGGTGCTAACTTCCACTCCTGCAATTCGCTGGAACCCTGATGCCATGTAAGCTCCAAGACTTCCAAGACTCTCAGCAAGAAAGGCTGATACACCTCCATGGAGCACTCCAAATGACTGTGACAAACACCATTTAAAATGTCAAAATACAATATGCCAATCTACCATAAACCTTGTGGTCTAAAAATCAAGGTTATTCAACTCAACTCGGAAAATGACTGGCAAGGCTGAAGAGTCAGAGTTGATCCAAACTCAGAAAAAACTCAGGAGTTGACTTGGGAAATAAAAAACAAAAAAAACACTAAATTTCAGGGAAAATATATTATTCTTTAATGTGAAAGTTTCCAATGTCCATATAATGCAAATTTTCACTAATAACTTATTTCGAAAACACATAGATGATACTGCATACTATAAAACACCATGGATTCTGGACTGTTGACAGATCTGTTCGTTGTATGTTTTGTTAAATTGGGTAAAAACATGGTAAAACGAGTGTTTTCTCCTGTGACTGGTATACACAGATGATCAAGTATAACCTCACAAGTTAGACTCGCTGAGTCAATCTGAATTGCATTTTACTTGCGAATCTGAGTCAGACACAGACGAGACGACATGCCTCAGTTCCCTTAAAGACCAGAGTCAGACTTGGGAGTTCAATCAGACTCGGGAGTTGAATCAAATTTGGAAGAGCCTGGTATTCCTGTTAAAAACCAAAATTAAGGTACAACAAATATCGGTGTCATCAGTGGAAACAAATATGGGATCTCTCTTACATTTATAATAACTAAAAAGTGCACATAATTCATGGAAAGTCTTTCACAGTTAAAAAACATGGGTGATATTCTGAAAACCATATGTACACAATGAAAGCTAAGAAGGTATGAGTGTGCAATTCCTAAGTTTACAGAGATTTCCTCATGAAAGTGGGTGGCAAGAAAATGTGTGGCTTAGCTTCTTTCATGGAGTCATGAAAGAGCAACATTGTTTTGTCTTTTGATACAGTTCAGCAAATAATGGTGGCATAAACATAATGAGAAAATTTTATTTTCTTGCTGATTCAACATATTTATCAGTTGATTAGTGATGACCGATCTTTATTTAGAAATTAAGTATGGGCATGGATCAAAATGAAGTATAGTCTAGCAAACGGCTTGACATTTCTGGTTCAGGAAACCACTCTCTAAGAAACTGAAATTTAATAAAAAAGTCAAGTGTTAATTATGAAAAGGAAAAACTTAGCAGGTTGAAATATATACCTCTTTTGGACAATTTCTATATAATACAATCAAATCAAGGGCCATCTTAGATAAAAGATTGTTTGGATTTGCATTTTCTTTTTCTTGCATTGGTTTCATGTCACTGTCTAATTCTTATCTATGCTTATATGCCAGATAGAAATTGTCCTCTCTGATGCCTTGCATTCCATGAAATAGACCAGAAAGAAGAGGTGAAAGACGGAATCTGTTAAGGATGATGAAATGGGAATCCATTTCATAAAACCATGTCTTCCTATTTTCACAAGGTTAAGGAATCTACAAGTATTGCTGACTCTTCAAATGGAATAGATCCATTTTACTTCTTTTCCAACCCCGACAGTATGCCATACACAAAAGTTTCAATTATCCCAGAATACGAGAAGCAAACAAGGTATACCTGGTTCTTAATTCGGTCCATCCTTAAGTGAGAAGAGTTTGACCTATGCAATTCTACTCTCTTCTTACTCAAGGAAGGATTTCTAACTAATTACTTTTAGGCTGTGCTCTAATTTGCATTGCTTGAAAAACACAATGCACACACTTAGAAGGATTGGTTCTGAAAGGCCAAATCTTCCTTCATTAAAAGAGAGGGAGAGGGTTGGTCTTGACATAAAGAACCTTCTAAATAAAAAATTGTTCAAGTTGTACATGGACCAGCAGGCCAACCAAAATCACTATTACTACACTTATAAAGACAATGGGCCCACATAACACAACTTCCATATGCCCACACATAAAAACTTTTCTAGGTCCACAAGCTTCAAACAGCTTGCACTAGATAAACTAACAAGGCGCAAAGTTCAGCCCAATGATACATAAACAAGCTTAAAATACATAATGATGTACATATTCACTTTTAAATACTATATCTTGTAAATTATTTGACACCGGTCCAAGTTATAGACACAAAGAAATATGTGGTTGTGTCCAATAATTATAATACTTAACATATATAACTTTATAGGCCACTATATGTTTAAAGTTGTTTGTTCATTATATGTTCATTCTTATTTTGGGCTTGAGTCTTGTTGGGCCCTTATCTGCTGTGGATCTGTATAGAATGACCTTTACAGGTCCACATAACTCATGCCTTGCAAATCCGCATGGATGATGCCTTCGAAGTCCACAGGGTGAAGCCACAAGAAGGAAGTTTGTATTAGCAGTGCTTCATCCTGAAAAATAAAAACTACTATAACCTAAAGCAAATTACCACAACTCAAACACAATCTTTGCTTACGCAGACAAAAGAAAAATTAAGTAGAAGACTATTGCAACTTGTTCTCATCTCACCAGATTAACATTTAATTTTATAAAATAGATATATTTTTTACACATGCACACACAATTTCACAGTGGTAAGCAAGATAATCAGATAAGGCAAGGCACTTTTAATACAAATGGATGGATCACATAAAGCGTAGGTATCTGCCTGTATAACATGGATACAATATACAAGAAACGGCGTACTCTTTATGAACAATATGCGAATCCATGTAAACCCAGATCTGATATGCACCTCGATGCATATCTTCAATTTCCATATTTGATAGTTGGCTATTTGTGTGAATTCGAAATATGTATTTCTAACTTTGCAACCTGGGGTGCATGGCAAACCTAATTTAGACAAGTATCTACCAATTATTCATATTAAATGTACCCATACATTGTTACAAAACAGAAATATCATAATATGTATCCATGCATTGTTACAAAACAGAAATATCATAATTTGTATCCATGCATTGAAACAAAACATAAGTGTGATAAATCTTGAAAATATTTATTATTATATTATTATTATTAGAATAAATAATTAATTTTTTATGATTTCAATTTTATTAATTGCAATGTAATGCATCTTTTCTATGGTTTTATTTTTTAAATTGCAAAGAAATGTATGTCAAGCTTGGCAACCTGGGGTGCCTATCAAACCCAATTTAGACGGACATGTGATAATGTTCATATTAAATGTATCATATGCACTGTTATAAAACAGAAGTGTTTGATGGATCCCATCTCATCTGGGGTTGTGGGAGAACATTTTGTTTTTTGGATGATTTATTGTATTTTTATTGTTTTTGGTTAAGCCAAATATTAAATTGGTGTATGAGACTTTCTTGTTTGTAGAACAAGAGACTTTCTCTGTACAGCTATTTGATTGTTAAAATTTACAGAAGTGTACATACCCTACCTCTCTAGATTTAAACCTGTGACTTCATAGAAAAAAACACACATTCTTAACCATATGGTTAAACATGGTTTTAACTATTAAACCCACTCAAACTGTATTAAAATCAATAATTACCTTTCCTATGGTTTCATTTTTTTTAATTACATTATAACTATTTAAAAATAACCGTATAAAACTATCTTAATGAATAGTATTTTGAACAGATGAAAAACCCATCACCCCTAAAAAAAATTTGGAACTAAAATATGTAAAAGCTATGAATCTGATAATAATCAAGTTCATAATTACGAGATCAAACTACAAACATGTAAGATCAGACTAGAGACAACCGGATATTGTCAAGCTTATCCTCCATAGAGACAACAGAACTCAGAAACTAGACAGAAACAATTATATATATATATATAAAAGAGGTATTCTTACCTGAGCAGACTTCTCAGAAACCACAAATCGGCCCGCAATACATGTGGGTGATATCGTTTCCATCTCAAAACCAATGTACTCCTGTACAAGAGGCACGTTAAGTCCGTAAACAGCCTTTCTGTTACCATTCTTCAACTCCATATTCTTATAAGTGTCTGCCATAGATGCAATTGAATTGCAGAAAATTATGTATTATTACTGGGTATAATAATACAATTGTTTGTGCTCAGTGTATGCACTATTCTTCATGGGAATTTAAGAAAGGGTAGGAGCGTGCATGGTGTTTGCCACAAAGAAGGGGATGGAGGAAATCAGTACGACCAGATATTCAGAGATGTGTTGGGTGCAGGTCAAATACGACCCGCCGCCGCTGCCGGAAGTCTATAAATGTGGCTTGACCTCTAAAATGTCTGACAGGGCCTGCAGACGCCAAATGGGGCTAATTAGTTATAAAATCCCGAAGGTTAACCAAACCCTATCATAACTTTAAATTATATTATATGGCATGTAGATCCAAAAGGATATTTATAGGATTTGTTTAAGTCGTAGGATAAAGATTTTATAAAATAACGATTTTTTTTAATTTGTTCAGAAATTGTTTGATTTGTAGATTTAAATAATTACTTCTGTAAAATTCTAGTGTTTTAAGATTTTTTCAGCCTGTTAAATCTATTTCTGCATTTAAAAATGAATTTTGAATAACAAAAAATAGTGATTAGTATAAATTTATATAACTTGATTTTGGCAAAAAAAAAAAAAATCATTTCCTGGAACGCTAGCCAAGACCTTTATTTAATATTATAATTTTTTTTTTTAAATAATATAAATCTAAAAATTTATATTAATTTGGGTTTTGAATAAATTTTTTGATAATTTAAGTTAATTTAGAATTGAGCAAAATCTAGAAAGGTATTGTTATCCTATGCATTATGCATGGATTTTGATAAAACTATTATGCTCATATCTGAAATTTTTATGGGATTCTTATAAAATTTATTACTAAATAAGTGTTGCTATAAAATTAACTTATTCCTTTATAAAATCACTATGTCACCAACCTTAAGTCTTATGGAAATTATATTTCCCCAAAGTTTTTGTTTCATCTATAAATGAATTTTGTTTTTTTGGGATTTGTTAGGTTGGTTTGAAAAAGCATGAAGGCCTTACTTGTGCTATCTTTATTTAGTTAAATAAAGTTTTGTCAAGACTAATCAACACACAAGTTTATTAAATAACTTTAAAAAAAAAAAAACTTTATTTTATATTTTGATTAAATAACTACATCAATATGTAAAAAGTTTCAAATTATATCTCACTTATTTCTCTCCCTTTAAATATTATATCGTGTTAATGTAAAGTGAGCTCCCTTTAAATATTATATTGTGTTAATGTAAAGTGAGGTACATAGTAAAATATACTTATCGAGTGCTTGGAATGACTTTAAGACACTAAGTCTCTCTCTATATATATATAATAAATCATTTTTATGAATTCTATTATATTATTTAAAATATTTTTATCAATTCTATTATATTATTTAAAATATTGTGATTTTTAATTTTTGAATTTATATAAGATGAAAATTAATCATGATTAAAATCAATGAATATATAATTAAAATAAGAGTAAAACACTTATTGACAATTTCTATTATTTAATTTACAATTTTAAACTGCATTTGTTGCTCACCTATGTTCTTCATAAATTTGAATATAAGTTTTCATGAAACTTTGACTAAGTGATGTTCTCCATAAATTTGAATATAAGTTTTCAAGAAACTTTGACTAAGTGATGTTCTCCATGGGTAGGTGATGTTTTTCATAAATTTGAATATAAGTTTTCATGAAACTTTGACCAAGTGATGTTTTCCATGGGTAGATGGGTAGAGATGGGGCTGGAGGTCCACTTACTCATTTAAACATTTTTGAAATATTTTTGGGGTGATGTGCATCCGTCTTATACTTCTATTTGTAGTGGACATTACTTTTGTTTTGTAATTCTGAAGTATTAACTCTCGCATAGTTTTTTGCCTTTTGGCATTTTGAGGATAGTATATCATGTCTAGTTGTGGGCGCTTTTTGTATAAAGCCGAACAGGATGATCCATAGTAGAAAGGATCCTTGATGATGTAAAAAAATTATACTTTAATATAAGAGTGAACTTTCTATTGGAAAAAAAAAAAGTGATGTTCTCCATAAATTTGAATATAAGTTTTCAAGAAATTTGACTAATTTCCCTATCAATGTTGAGTATATTACAAGAAAAGCTATAAAAATAACAAACATTTATTTATATAATATTTACATTTACTTTTTTTATTTGAATATGACAAACCTATCATAATTAAGTGGTCAATTAATAGTGACTACATCCATCACTATCATAATTAAGTGGTCAATTAATAGTGACTACATCCATCACTAGTTGCTATTCTTGAATGTGGTTTGACTCATCACCATTATTCAAGAAAAAACATGCAACTTGAAATAACTCATTGGTGGTTGGTAAGGGGGTAGACTTTCTCTCTTCCAACTTGAAATAACTCATTGGTGGTTGGTAAGGGGGTAGACTTTCTCTCTTCCGATACCTTTGGATCTTGGGTCATTAACTTGTTTCCTTATGTTCGAGGAAGGTGATCTCTTAGCCAATCATAATCAATTTTAGGTTTTAGTCCGGGACTAAAAGATGGTTTCAACCTAGATAGTATCTTAAAAAAAACAGTATCCCTTATGATCAATGTTGAGGCTACCTCTAGTGAGATCATGTGCTTTCTAATAACATCTATGCTTAGTCCCATACATGAGATTAGATACTATCCCTAGTTGCAATTTAGTATCTTTCCTAGGAGGTAATATCTACATTTACTTTGCTTCAAA
>ML802032.1:164322-181248 GCA_009831015.1 Picea engelmannii
TGTCGTACATGTAAATTAGGGCTTTTTGATGGTGAAGCTTTTCAGCCCTAAAACCACCTAGAAAAGTGTGCCCTCCCCCAAGGATTACTTTGGCACTCTTAGCGCACCTTTTCAGTGGATCGATCTCCCGAAAAGTGAAACCCTAGTTTCACAAAGTACCAGAAGTACCAGAAAACCAGTGTACCAGAAGTACCATAGTACCAGAGGTACCAGAAAACGAGAAGCACCAGTCCGGAAATCCACAGATCAAGTTTGGATGAACAAAAGTTGGATTTTCTTAGATCCAAACACACCAGGCTACTCACCTCAGCCAAGCGCACCTCCTGGTAAGTTCATAATTTGATTTTGAGCATTTTCATTTTTCGGTCATTTTCCTAGCTCCAAGTAAAAGACGTTTGCAAGCACTAAGCTTGTTGACAAGCTGGAAGGTGTGGAAAACTTTTGTGCCGGGAAGTATAGGATTGGACTCGTTCTTGAAGAGAATGAACTAGAAAAATTCGTCAAAGGAGAAATTCTGGAACCCAACGATGCTGCAGAAAAAGCCAAGCATCAAAAGGACACAATCAGGGCCAAAAGAATCATTGCAGATTCAATCAAAGACCACCTGATTCCTTATGTGTCATCTAAGAAGACTCCAAAAGAAATGTTTGATGCCTTGACTAAACTGTATGAAGGAAATAACATAAACCAGAAGATGAATCTAAGAATTCAACTGAAGAATACAAGGATGCAGAAAGGAGAAACAATTCAGGAATATTTCTCTAGAATCTCAGAATTCAAAGAACAATTAGAAGCGATTGGAGATACCTTAGACGAAGATAAACTCATGATCAGGGGATCAAATTTTGCTCAATTTTCAAAGTGCTTGGAATGCAACGAAAATAGTGCCATTGCGTCCGTCTCGTCTTCCTGATTCCGGCGGTATATTTACTTTCGCAAACGGAGTCCGTATGGAGGAGATATCGTGATCTGTCCGCCAAGCCAAACAAGCAAAATTTTGGGATGTTGACTGTACCTGTCAGTACAGTCCGTACGATGACGTGGCAGGGCCGTACAGACTGTACGGTGATGACATGGCAGTGGTTGGTTGGTTGGTTTTTGGCAAATCGGTGGATGACACGTGTCCTTCATTTATTGGATAATGGTTCTTATACAAAATGTATTGGGGGCCGCGGGGTTCGACCCCCGGACCTCCCCATAGAGCCAACGCCTTCGCACGACTGCCCAGCCATTGGGCCACATATTAGTTCTTGTTTAAACTATATGTTTGAATACATTTGAATTTGTGAAAATGTAATGTGGGCGGGGGGTCGGGCCGGGGCTTAGCCCCGGCCCGTGGTCGTTGCAAATATTATATGACCGTGTTCCTTTGTAATCCGACTATGGGCGCGGATTAATACAACAAAGTTTTATGTTTAAACATATATATATATATATATATATATATATATATATATGTGGCGCCCGGTTAAACATTTGCGCGGGTTTGATAACCCATGGTTGTATTATATACATTTGACCATATTACAATGTGTGTACGCGCGGTTGTACCTTTGCGCGGGAGTTACACGGTTTTAAAACGGGTTTAACCACTTTGTAACCAAACGCGCGGTCCTATGGCCATACGCCCAGGTGCCTAGGCGGTTAGGGGCTGGAGGCGCCCTAACCGTCCTACGGTTTGTATCGGTGCAYGGTTGCGTACGGGACTGAGTTTTTACGCTTAAATGAGCGTGTGAGCCAAGTTTGCATGGAGGGGGTACGAATTGTAGAACCARAGACAACAAGTTGGAGAAGGAGACTTCAAGGAGGCATATCTTTCTCATTTTTCGACCRTTTCAGGTGCCGAAAGAGCCCAGACAGGGGTTTTGGGACGCTAGGAAGCCATTGGAGCAGTCGGTTTGTCAGGTTGAGCATTGTAATACATGTTTTTGAGCACTTTTGAGCAATTAATAATAATAAACCATTGGAAGCTGGACCAGGAGATGTAGCCCATAAGAGGGGTGAACTCCTTTATCAAATTGTTGTGTTTATGTGCTTATGTTCAATATTTATGCTGCTGTCTATGTGTATTTTGCATAAGTAATCCTTAATTTATGTGTTGCAAATTGATCATGTTGCTTTAAACACATAACATTTCACTTGCAATAAGTTTTCAAGTTTTTCAAGTCTTCTTCAATTTTAGATCAACTCATAATGATGACCCTAAATGGTCTCACAAGACCTTGGGGTGCATTCATCCAAACGATATGTGCCAGAATGGAGAAACTGAAGTTTGATAGTCTATGGGAAGAATGCATCCAAGAAGAAACAAGAGTAGCTAATTGTGAAGATCTACTGGAAAGAGATGATGATCAAGACCTAACTACTCACACTAAAAGAGGAAGGAAGAAACCTACTTCCAAAAGGAGACTCATAAAGAGCCTCAACCGCCAAACAAATTCAATAATAAAGAATCTCATCCAAGGAGATTTCAGAAGAAAGGACAACGAAAGGAAAGAGATTACTCATATGTACAATGCTACCATTGTGATAAGATGGGACACATTGAAAAACTTTGTCTAGCCAGACGAGAAGAATACAAGAGAAAACATAAGAGGCACCATGCCCATGTAGTCGAAGATGAAGAGCCACCTGCAAAGATGATAAGAGAGTAGATCAAACACCAACTCTTAATCTCGACCCTCTCAGGATCTATAACACCTAGAGAGGACACTTGGCTCAGTGATAGTGGTGCATCCAAGCACATGACGAGACAAAGAGACATTCTCTCTTGTATCTAATAAAAGAAGTTTTCTCAGAAAGTGACACTTGGAGATGATTACCAATATCCCATCAAGGGAGTGGGAGAATCAAACTACAAACTGAATTCAGGGAATTCACTAAAAATGAAGGACGTACTATATGTACTAGGTTTGACTAAGAACCTACTCTCCATTTCAGCTTTAGAAAAGAAAGGCTTCAAAGTCGCCTTTATAGATGGAGAAGTTCTCATGTGGACTAAAGGAGAAACCTTAAATGAAGCAATCATCATTGGAAGTGAAGAAAATGGCTTGTATAAACTAAATGGTCAGTCAAAGACTGCCATGACCCACTCCATTGAAAACTCATGTGAAATTTGGCATAGAAGATTAGCTCACATCAACTACAAGGCGCTCCCATACATATGCAAAGCGGTCACAGGTTTACCAGAACTCAAGGTTGACCATGAAGGCGTATGCAATGGATGTGCACAAGGGAAGAACATCAAGAACCCTTTTCCAAAGAGAGACAACAAAGCAAAAGGAGTCCTAGAGCCCATTCATTCAGATGTATGTGGCCCAATTCCATCATACTCCATTAGTGGGTATGTATATTATGTATCATTTATTGATGATTATTCTCGTAAGACCTGGGTATATTTTTTGAAATTTAAAGATGAAGTGTTCAACAAGTTCAAGGAATTCAAAGCCTTGATAGAGAATCTTTTTAAAAGAAATATTGAGATACTCAGGTTAGATAATGGAGGAGAATATACCTCAAAAGAGTTTGTGAACTTCTGCAAAGATGTTGGGATCAAGAAGGAACTCACTACTCCCTATAATCCCCCAAAAAATGGTGTAGTTGAACAAAAGAACAAAACGATAATGGAAGCTGTGAAGACTATGATCCAAGATCAAGATCTTCCTATGTGCTTATGTGCAAAAGCAGCAATGGCAGCTGTATATGTGCAGAACTGATTATCCCATAGTGCACTTGGGCTCAAGACCCCGGAAGAGATGTTCACCGAAAAGAAGCCAGAGGTAAGACATCTCAAAGTATTTGGCTGCCCAGTATTTATTCATATACCGAAAGAGAAGAGAAACAACCTGGAACCTTCAGGAAAGAAGGGAATATTTGTGGGATACTGTGAAGTCTCCAAGGCCTTTAGAATCTATATACCAGGTCACCGTCACATTGAGATCAACAGGGATGTGACCTTTGATGAAGATGGAGCGCTCAAGAAATCAAGAAGATGCCAGCTTGAAGAAGTATATGAAGAGGAACCCATAATCCCCATTGCTACAGTGAGGGAGGTTCCCAGAGCCACCGAACTAGTGATGGAAGTCATAACTTCCCCTGATGAGGAAATTCTAGAAAAACATGATATATTAGAACTTCAAGAACCTCCTCAGATGACGATCCTCCATAAAAGAAAGTCATCTTGGGCTAGAGAGATTATTCAAGATGGAGAGAAATATGGTGTTCCCGAAGGAACTACAAGACAGGTGAAAAGACCAAAGCCATTCTCTAGTTATATGACTTTGATGTGTGATCTTCTAGAGGAGGAGCCTACCCACTTTGAAGAAGCCATTCAGAGGAAAGAATGGGCAGATGCCATGACAGAGGAATACCAATCCATAATAAAGAATGAAGTATGGGAAATAGTTCCCAGACCAAAGAGTAAAGATGTGGTATCCTCCAAATGTCTCTTCAAAATAAAACATGCTGCTGATGGAAGTATTGAGAAGTATAAAGCAAGATTTGTCGCTCATGGATTTTCTCAAAAGGAAGGCATTGACTATGAAGAGACATTCGCTCCTGTAGCCAGATACACTTCGATCAGAACCATCATAGCTCTTGCAGCTAAGATGAAGTGGAAGTTACACTAGATGGACATGAAGACAACTTTCCTAAATGGTGTCATCGAAGAGGAAGTGTATATAGAGAAACCTTAAGGATTTGAGGTTGAAAACAAGAAGTCTCATGTCTGCAAATTGAAGAAAGCCTTATACGGATTGAAGCAAGCTCCTAGAGCTTGGTATGGACGGATAGACAGTTTCCTGACAAGCTTGGGATTTACCAAGAGTAAAGCAGATTCTAACCTCTAATTCAAGGTTATGAACGATGAGCCAGTAATATTACTACTATATGTGGATGACTTATTCTTAGCCGGAGAAGAAAATCTCATCACTGAATGTAAGAAGAGACTTGCCTCAGAATTTGAAATGAAAGACCTTGGCCTAATGCATTATTTATTAGGTCTTGAGGTATGGCAGAGTCCAGAGAGGATCTTCCTTAACCAAGGGAAGTATGCAGTCGAAGTCCTGAAGAGATTCGACATGTTGGAATGCAAGTCCATGAATACACCCATGGAAGTGAAGCTGAAGCTGTTGGTCGACACTTCGTCAGAATTGATTGATGCCACGCTGTATAGACATATTATTGGATCGTTGATGTACCTGACGAACACTAGACCAGACATCTGTTTTTCCGTGAACACCTTGAGTCAATTTCTGGTAGAACCCAGACATGTTCACCTAGTGGCTGCAAAACATGTGATGAGGTGCCTTAAGGGTACAATAGATTGTGGTCTAAGCTATTATGGAGATCATGATTTCACATTGAGTGGATATACTGATGCAGATTGGGCAGGAAGTGTTTCTGACAGGAAAAGCACTTCAGGATGTTGTTTTAGTTTGGGATCAACCATGATCTTGTGGCTGAGTAGGAAGCAATCCAACATTGCTCTCGGCACAACATAAGCATAATACATTGTTGCATGTTCTGCCAGCTACGAAGCTATATGGCTTCGAAATTTGTTGACCGACCTATTTGACCTAGAGATGGAAGCAACCATGATCCTATGTGACAACCAGAGCTACATAAAGATGACCGAGAATCATGTATTCCATGACAGGTCAAAGAACATAGAGATCCAATATCATTACATCCGTGACATGGTGCAGAGAGGAGCCTTAAAGCTCCAGTACGTTAGCATGGATGAACAGGTTGTTGATGTGTTGACCAAGCCTCTATCTTGTGTAAAGTTTGAGCACTTTCAAGATAAGTTTGGTATAGTCCGAAAGGACCTTCCTCGAAAGGGGGAGTAGTTGATGTGATAAGACATCTCTTGCTTCCATCTTTATTGCTGTGACGTAAAGCAAGACGATGTGATGAGACTAGAACTGTTCTTCCGGCTTGACAACTGCGACGTAAAGCTAGTCTAGTATCTTGCTTCCAACCTGATGGTTGTGACATAAAGCAAGACGATGTGATGAGACTAGAACTGTGCTTCTGGCTTGACAGCTACGACGTAAAGCCAATCTAGTATCTTGCTTCCAGCTTGATTGTTGTGACGTAAAGCATGACGAGTATCTTGCTTCCAGCTTTATTGTTGTGACGTAAAGCAAGACAATGAGATGAGACTAGTATTGTGCTTCCGGCTTGACAGTTGTGACGTAAAGCCAGTCTAGTATCTTGATTCCAACCTGATGGTTGTGACGTAAAGCAAGACGATGTGATGAGACTAGTACTGTGCTTCCGGTTTGATAGTTGTGACGTAAATCCAATCTAGTATCTTGCTTCCAGCTTAAGTGTTGTGACGTAAAGCAAGACGTTGAGATGAGACTAGTACCGTGCTTTCAGCTTGAGAAGCTGTGACGTAAAGCCAGTCTAGTATCTTGCTTCCAACTTGATTGTTGTGACATAAAGCAAGACGAGTACTAAGCTTCCATCTTGACAGCTGTGACGTAAATCCAGTCATGTATTATGATGAGCCAGCCTCGTGTTGTGATGATGATGATGTATCAATTTTATACTAATACATATTGATGCAGATGATGATTGCATTCCTTTGAGAATGACGATGTTGCTGATGAAGAAAACTTCTGATGATTTATAGATACGCTAGTCAGTGTTCCAAGATGATATTGATGATGTTGTCCTCTCACCCATTTGATGTTGTTGATGATGTTGTCCTCTCTCTCTCGCCTGATGCTGTTGAAGAATACCCTTGTTGTTAAGGGGGAGTGTTGAAATAATGTAACTGCAAAGTGTAGTCTTATTATTATTTGATATTTTATTCATTGGATCAATCCCCATTGTGGATTGATCATGTTGGCTATTGTAAAAGGACTAAATCCCCTTTTGTGGATTGGTCATAATGTAATTGTAAAAGGAAAAAGAAGAAGTTGGCCCCATACTATATCAAAGAGGCCCCGAAATATAATAAAGGTGGTTATAACCACCTAGATTAAGAAGTTGGTTTATGCTTACTTTCTCAAATAAATCTCAGGCTATTTCAGTCCTCTAAAAAATTTGGTTCATAGACTCCTCTCTTATACTTCTGAAACTATGGAGCCCCACTTTTGACGTGGATAATGAGAGATTGGATTCCATTCCCATTTGGGTCCGATTACCAGAAATTCCCCCCACCTCTGGAACGAAAAGTGCTTCCAATCTATCGGGAATCACCTAGGAGACTTCCTAACTACAAATATGGGATTCCTAGATTCAGGGGAGATGGCGGTAGCAAGGATCCTAGTTTTATTAAACATAAGAGAAGGCTTAAAGGAATACCTAAACTTAACAGACTTGGGAAGAACCAGGGTGCAAATTCTAGACTACGAAGGAGTCCCTTTCCGTTGCAGGAGGTGCCACAAATATGAACTCATCATCAAGGATTGCAAATACAGCTCAAAAGGAAACATAAACCCTCGTCCCACTACAGAAAATAGAAGGAGCAATGAGACACCAATCTCCAAAGATACCAACTCCCACTCTACAGAATCCTCTATAAGAGGCAATACCAGCGAACAAGCAACATCGCGAGCTAAAGAAGTGGACGTTCAACCCATGCAAGGAGGAGACGGGTTGGCTCTAGTCCCAGTCGAAAGAGAGAGATCGACTTCAGAATCAGGCTCAAAGACCATCCCTCAATTTCTATTCCACAGCCTGTTGGGTATGCATATTACTATTTCCCACTCAACATTTGGTTTTTTTAAGGACTTTTGTTTTTTCAGTTTTGAATGGAGGTCTTCCCCCCCTGATCCCTCCTCCCTCTAGCTTCCCCAACCTTCCTCCCCCACACAATCCTCCACCCTTTCCCTCTCCGACCATTCCCCCCTCTGTTCCTTCACAAGACACAGAGACTAGCACTCTTCCCCACCCACCCCCCAAGGATTCCTCCTCTGAAGAATCAGAAGACTCTGTCATCAGATACCAACTCTGCAATAGGACTGTCTCCATTCCAAACACTGAACACAAGGGACTGGGACCAAACCTTGAGATCCAAAAAACAAAGAAGGGGCGTGGAAGGAATTCACATTTGTACAAGGCTCAATCCAGAGCTTTGGTTGATATTGCCTCTGGTCGTCAAAAATCAATTATTGGGGCGCTTAGAGCAGTGAAAAACCTAGATAGGGTTCTCACATGAAGCTCATCACCTACAATTGCAGGGGTTTGGCGAGCTCCCCCAAAACATTCGCAATAAAAATGTTGGTACTAACAAACCAACCAGACATCATATTTCTTCAAGAAACTCTCTCAGACGAAGAAGTGGCAACAAAAATGCTCTCTACTCTCCTCCCAGGCTGGGCCCTTCATGGGTCAAAGTCCCAAAGGTAGATTGGGGGGCCTAGTTATTGGATGGTGATCTCAAAGATTAAAACTCTTAAACTCTTGGGAAATGGACTCTGCTTTAGGAGGTGATTTCCTGTTGGAAGGAATTGGAAAGGAGTTCGAAATAATTAACATCTATGGGCCACATACAGATCAAAACACTTTCTGGGTTAACTTGTTTGCCAAAGAACTAATGAATTCTAAACTACTAATATTGGGAGGTGACCTAAACTTCTCTTTGGGGAAGCAAAAATTTGGGGACCAACAGCCCACCCAGACAACCAAGCAGGGTTTTTCAGCTATCTGATGGCCTCAAATGGTCTTATTGATGTGGCCCCACTAAAAATGTTACCCACTTGGAGGAATATGCGGATAGGAGAAGCCAGAGTTGCAAAAATATTAGATCGTTTCTTGATCTCCGAGCTCATTGCAATGCTCCCTCTTCAATTTTGTCAATGGATTGGAAGCAGAGGTGAATCAAATCACTCACATGTCTGGCTCGAACTGGAAGGAACTCCCAATAAACTGACAGCTCCTTTCAAATTCAATCCCTCTTGGATAAATGATGAAAGCTTCCAACAACTAATCAGGATAAACTGGACCACCCTAATAGATATAGAGGAAACTCTTGCGGGCATCCAGTTTGCGTCAAATCTCAAAACGTTAAAAAATCTAGTCATTCCCTGGGCAAAAGAAAAACTGAATTCAAAGGAACAGGAATTACAAAAAATAGAGGAAAAACTCAAACTTTTCCAAGAAGACCCCAAGACAACGTTTCTCACAGCTGAAGCTCGTGAAACTTTAAAAAATTTAGAAGCAAGAAGAAGAATCCTGATCGTCGAACAAGAGAATACTTAGAGATTGAAAAGCATAGCTATTTGGTTGGAAAAAGGGGATGAAAATACAAAATTATTCCAATCTTATGCAAGGAAGAAAAGCTGAAAACAAAATTTGGAGTCTAAAGGATCAGGAAGGTAGAGCCTGCATAACTTTTGAAGGACTAGCAAACCTGGGCAAAAACCACTTTCAGACCCTCTTCAAAGCAATTAGGAACATAAATATTGCAGAAATAATAAAGGTGGCCTTATTCCTCCCAAACTTTGTAAATGACCAAGGGAACCAAGATTTGTTTGCCGAAGTCACAGAAGATGAGTTAAAAGAAACACTACAAAGCTTCCAGAAGGACAAAATCCTAGGCCCAGACGGGTGGACAATTGAATTCTTTAGGGGATTCTATGATCTGCTCAACAAAGATCTGCTAAAGGTAATCGAGGAATCAAGAACAAATGGTAGAATTCATGGGCATTTCAATTCCAATTTTATATCCCTCATACCAAAGGTAAATGATCCACAGACCTTCGATGACTTCAGGCCAATCTCCCTTTGTAACTATATTTACAAGATTATTGCCAAAATCATAGCCCGCGGGCTAAAACCCATACTTTCAAAAGCCATATCTAAGGAACAATTCAGATTTCTTGAACGAAGACAAATTCATGAGGCAATATGGGTTGCACAAGAAGGCCTCCACAACTTAAAGACCACAAGATCAAAAGGAGCAATCCTGAAGATCGACCTTTCAAAGGCATTTAACAGAGTAAACTGGGCTTATATCCGCCTTCTGCTCACCCACCTAGGTTTTCAAGTCCCATTTATAAAATGGATAATGGCCTGCATTACCTCAATTTATTTTGTAGTACTCATCAATGGGGCAACCTCCCCTTTCTTCAAATTAGAAAGAGGATTGAGACAAGGATGTCCTTTGTCACCCCTTCTCTTTCTTCTTATAGCAGAGGGCCTTAGTAACGCCCTAGATGCAGCAGCCAGAGCAAGGACTTTCCAGGGAATTTCAGTTTCATCAGGGCTGAGAATCACCCACCTTTTATTTGTGGATGATATCCTCATCTTCTGCAATGGTAAAGCTGGATATGCTGAAACTTTGGTAGACATCCTCGTGTTGTTTCGTTTAGCCACATGTATGTTAATAAATGAACAGAAATCTACATTATCCACATCTGAATTGGACGAAGAAGAAAAGGAAGTATATCGAAGACTCTTCCCCTTCACTATGCAAGATATCTCACAAGTAATAAAATACTTGGGCTTTCAGCTAAAACCAAATGTCTACAAGAAAGAAGATTGGAAATGGTTGATAGCAAAACTAGAAAAAAGATTAAACAATTGGAGCTTCAGATGGTTATCAAGAGCAGGCGGACTCAAACTGACGAAATCAGTACTGGAAGCCATTCCAATTTATTGGATGTCGCTAGCTTGGATCCCAAAAGGAGTCTTAGAAAAAATCGGAAAGATCTGTGCACGTTTCATCTGGTTAGGCTCGGGAGAAAATTATACACAACCCTGGTCAAAGTGGGACAAAATAGATTTTCCAAAAGCTTTAGGAGGCTAGGGGTTCAAAAACATTTTCCTTTTCTCAAAGGCTCTTGCAGCAAAATCCTCCTGGAGTCACATCTCAGACACCAACATGTGGACGCTTGTAATAGCTCAAAAATATATTTCCCCAGATACAATTGAAGATTGGATTAGAAGCCCACTCAAAGCTTCAAAAAAATTGCTCGATTATTTGGAAAGCAATGATCTCTTCATTCACAGTGGTTGGGGACAGTCTTGCTTGGAAGGTGGGTAAAGGAAATAATTTACGAATAGGGAATGATCCATGGCTAGGAAGCAGGAACTCCCACATACTGTCGGAGGACCTAATTGAAAAACTCCACAGACAAGGTATCTTCTATCTCTCTCATCTAGCCAACCCCCCAACTACAACTATTTGGAGCCAAGGCTGGAAAAATGAAAATCTTCTCGAATTCGTTGGGACTCAAGCAAAATCCTTGACAAATTATATAGCCGCACTCAAAAGAAGCCACATCAGATTAACTAACAGGGAGGATGAACTAGTTTGGCAAAAAGATCCAACATGCTTCTACACCCCAAAAGCAGGGTACATAGCACTGAACCTCCCATTGCAACAAAATCCCAAATGGTGGTGGAAAAGCCTTTGGAAGAAAAAATCTTCATGTGGGCAGCTTTAAACAATCGAATCCCAACTTGGGAGACCTCGAACAAGTGTCAAATAGAAGGCCCAAGAAGATGCGCACTCTGCAAAAATGCAAATGAAACCACTCTACTTGCTCCTCACCCGCCCCTTCACAATAAAAGTTTGGACTGAAACATCAATAAGTCTAAAACAAAATTGCTTATGGCAAGGAGACTCCATGGAATTCGCCTGGAAAACATGGACAAATACCCCAGGAAACAAAGCTTTCAAAGCACTTCCTTTTCTAATAAGCTGGGGAATCTGGCTAGCAAGAAATTCAGAAATCTTCAAGGAAAAAGCCACTCTCTTATAACTATTAGTAGCACAAAGTCTCGCAATACTTTCCCATCATCCCCATATCAAATTTACAAAAACGTTAAGGACAAGACAACAAGAGATAATAGATACCACAAAACCTTGGGCTTATTTTGATGGTGCTGCTCAAAACTCTGTCTGTGGAGGAGGAGCTATTCTACATATCTATGAAAACCACATTTTCCACATAAAAATGGGACTAGGAAGGGGGACCAACAACTTTGTTGAACTGATGTCCTTGAAGCTTCTACTTCTTTTTGCTAGAGAAAAGGAATTACATCATTTACAAATTTTTGTAGACTCTATGAATGTATAAATTGGACCAATAAACAACAAAATTGTCATAGCATTTTGCTAATTCCTATTTTGGAGGAAATTTACAGGCTTTTGGACACATTTGATACTCTGGCTATCTCACATGTATACAGGGACATAAACATGGCAGCAGATTCACTGTCCAATGAAGGATTGCAACTCCTACAAGGGCATTGGCACATCACAGAGAAAAAAAGGGAAGACACAAATGATTACTATCACAGGCCTTTAAATTTATAAAAGAACAAGAACTACTACAATTTTGAAGTTTTAAACTAAAGCTACAAACCAAACAGTCTTACAAGCGATCTACAATAGACTAACCAGCTCAGTCACTTTTTTACTTACTTTTTTAGCAACAGATAAAGGCACCATTGAAGGCTTCAAAAACTGTTCTTATTTATGATAAATAGACAGACATAATCCACAACAATGGTGATCTCCTCTTGTATATAAAGGACTCTTATGATCATAAAACAGTACACCCAGTCATGGGTGAGATTTTCTTACTTATTTCTTTGATACAACCATGAAGAGAAGGCACTCAAATGCCCACTTATCTTCAACTATAGTACACACTTTCATAGTGTGTAGTGCTCTAGAAACACCTGCAAAATGTAATTTTGTCCCTCCCAAGGAATAAAAATTACGATTTTTTCTTTGGAAGAAAAAAAAATTAATATGAGAATTTCTATAAACAAAATATTACATTTTATAAATTATCATCATTTTTTTAGTTTATGTATTGTATTCAATTTGAAGTTGATTTACTTTCTGGGTTTCTATATTTGGAAACTTAGCCATTTTATAGAATATTCACTTATTTGTCAATATGGATTGGGAGCATATTAATGAGATTCATGTTCAAATTTCATGAAACACATTATTAAATGTTTGCATTGAAAAAAAAAGGTGTGTATCGTGTTAATGTATGCTTTATTATATGTTATTTTTTATATCTATAATTTTTTTTAAAGAGTTATAAACTTCATGTTGACATTATTATAATGAGAGTTACATTTATTTGTTGACATTATTATAATGAGAGTTACATTTATTTGTTAATTTCTTAAATAATATTTTTTACAAGTTCAATTTTTTTTTAAGAAGATTAAACATTTTATGTCTTTTACCTTTTCCACTTTACCATCACCAAAATTTAGGTAGGCATTGTAATTTTGAATTGTTGGAATTGTTGTTTTTAAGGTAAAAATGGATTCATCACACTCAAATACTCCTAGTGCAATAGGATTGTGCGATGTTAACATCTAATATTTGAGATTTCATCAATCCAAAATGATTCCTTCTAGCTTTCTAGGCTAAAAATGTTGATTTCCCCTCCTATTATTCTGAGCAGCCATAAAAGAGTCAATTTGTCGTGTGTTTAACTCTTAAAAATTGTAGTTTTCACCAATTTATTCTTTATTATGTTAACTGTATAACAAGTTATTATCAAAGTATAACAATTGAATCTAGCTCGGGTGGCTAGGAGGAACTATTGTTATCCTCCCCACTCAAGTTCTATTCTTACTAGTGATATGTTGGTACAACATTGAGCCCTAAAAATTTTGGTTTACCCCAAGTACCATCCTTGGAATGAGGGGAAGTACACAAGTGTTTCCTAAGATATATATTCCAACAATTTAATTGTCAATCAAGTCTAACTTGGGTGATTGAGAGGAATGATTGAAGAATCTCATTTACCCTTGGTACCATCATAGAACGAGAGGAAGTGCCCAAGGGTTTCCTAATATATATATATATATATATATATATATATATATATATATATATATATATATATTCTTTTTGTTTTATTGTTAATTGAGTTTAGCTCAAGTGGTTGGGAGGAATGATTGTTATCCTTTCCACCTAGGTTCTATTCTCGCTAATGACATGTCGACGAAGTCTCAAGATTTTGCATAGTATGGTTTATCCTAGGTACCATCCTCGGAATGAGGCCTTGGAAGTGCCTACAATTTTCCTAGGATTTATATCCCTACATGGTGAGCTCTTAATAAGTATATTAGTGTAACATCCTTGAGCATTATGTTGACAAAGCCTCAAGCTTATGTGAAATCATGTTTACTTGGAGTACTATTCTCAGAATGAGGGGAAGTGTCTGACAGGTTTCCCAGAGATGTGTACTTCATAGAAAAAAAAGTTATTATTAAAGCAACAAAATTCAACAAAAAATATACATTAATATTCACTTTATTTTAATATCTTTTGTTAGGATATTTAGACACATAGGAGTTAGTTATGATCAACTTGGTCTAATGTGTCTTTAGGTAAAAGTGTGTTTCTTAATGTGTTTCTTTAGTATGCATTTGTAGTTATGTTATTCGATGGTCATGATATGTTCTAGACATATAATGATCTTATGGCTTATATTCTCCTCGACCTCAACGACTACATTTATCCATGGCCTAACACCCGATTGGTCCATAATCTATATTTAAAGAGCATGGAGGGTCATTTGCTAATGATGATTGTGAGAAACTCTCTTGTAAAATATTTTTCTTTTGTATTAATATATTGCCTCAAGTGGCCACGTTGGCTGGGGTCGTGGACTATTTCCCCCTTCAAGGATTTTGACCACATAAAAACATCGGTGTATTGATCTTTGATCTAGTTGTGTGAGTGGTTACTGAAGGTGTTCTTCTTGTGTTGGAATACCCTATTTTGTCGAACATATTTCAAGTTTATGTTGAATTGATCATGCAAGTTTCTTACATAAACCTCCTAATTAATGTATTTGTTTTATGTCTCTAATAGATAAGTTAATTATACTTATTAGGTTGCGGTTTAATGGTAACTTAAAACATTTATCATGAGAACAATTCATGTTTAAATATTTGTGATATCACTCCCCTATATGTAATGAATGGTCAAATATAGTTGTTTACATTGTAAGACATTTTTCACTATGGGATTTATGTCCTCTGATGTGACATTTGTTTGGGTAGGGTTGTCAATTTCCCTTGATGACCATTAGGTCCTTTTGGATCATCCTTCCCATCGCCCTTCACCCATATGCTACATACATACCATCCTCAAACTAGTTACATAAATAACTTACCAGGAATAATTTTTCCTACCACATGGTCCTTCTTGTTGGTCGATGTTCCTTCTTGTTCATGGTTTAGCATGTTGTATGTCTCTTCATTGATTTAACCAACTAATTTGTAGTAGATCGTGATTTACACTTTGAACATCATCTCCTTGTGAGTTATTGTGATTTCATCTTGGCACTCCAATGACTCCATGCAATGGGTATCACAGGATATTTACATAGTTATTAAGATTCTTCCATTTTAGGGTTTCTAATAGACAATAGTGATTGATTCCCAAAGGGCACTACAACCTTGAAAGAAACATGATTACAATGCTCCATTTTACCTAGCCAACATTCGATAATGGTAGTACCAAAAGATTGTGAGTCATTTCACATGTCTTATTTTCATAGTAACTACCACACATTTTATCATTTATTTTTTACCATGGGAATTAGTAACTGATAGGTTTGATCTAGGCTAGGCTCGAGATCAATCCCACTAGCTGCCACTATAACCCAAGAGTATATCCAAGATCTTGCAAGCCAGATATACCAATAACTTGTGACTTAGCAAGGGTCGAGGCATCCCAAAGCCCTAAGTCAACGCGTTTGCTGAATCTTAAGGATTAAATTCGAAATTCAACGCATTTAATCAACAACTGCACAAATTATATGAGGTTCGAATAATTTGGTTTGTCGTTCCATAGAGCCACCATTAATTAATTAACTAATTTTTAATGTGTTTTTAATAATCGTTGTTTATGGCCCGCAGGGGTGTAGACCGACCGACTGACAAGTGTTGTGTTAATGGAAGAGAACATGTAAAGGAGGTCTCAAGTTCGATTTTCACCCCGATTTACTCGTGCCCCATGCTTGTGGGTTGTGTGGACGCACTTGGAGGTTATAGTGGTAACAAATATGAATCGACTTAGTGTCACGCGAATACGAGAACCACCCAAGTTGTTGATTCCACTAGTACAATTTTTTTTTTATTGATTATGGATATGCCCTCAAATGTTCTATCTCTTTGCATTATATGTTTCCTTAAAAAATTTAATTACAGATGTTCTTTATCACTAAAATGGTTTCCATACAATACACACTAACACTAACATATCTTGAAATGATTACTAACTTTTAAAAACCTACATTATAAAACTGATCATAAATTTCATAATTATAAAATGAAATGCAACTTTTAAAAAACTACATGAATAATACATTGACAAGGAGTAATATTCATAAATAATTTTTTTTAATATACTACCAATTTCGAAGGGATGTTGGAATATGCAACATTTCCACACAACCATGAATCTTAATTAATCCACTTACCTTCATGTTAAAGATTTTTCCTATAATCTTGTAATCGAGTATAAAAAATCAAAAAAGATTATTAAATAATAAAATTCAAGAACTCATTGATACAAAACTCACACCAATCACTTGCAATCAATCCACAAAGAAATTAGATCATAACAAAACTTTGTCCTTTACACAAGATTATGATATATAGATAAAGAATTCAAAAACATATAAAACCTGCATCACACTAATCACTTGCAATCAACCCACAAAGAAATTAGAAATTAGTTCATAACAAAACTTCAACACACTTTTCATTATAACATATAGATATGAAGATAAAAAATCCCAAAGTATATAAAACCCAACAACATGTTGAAAAAGAATATAGTAGAATATAGTAGTGTGGAAAATATTGTACTGTATAAATTTTTTCACATGGATTATATATATATATATATATATATATATATATATATATATATATATATATATATATATATATATATATATATATATATAT
>ML802032.1:192991-227242 GCA_009831015.1 Picea engelmannii
TTGGGATGACATTCACTCACAGGGGTGTACCTGTGGTGAACGACCCTGGTGTGGTCTTTGTCCTAGTCATGGTGATTTGACAAGGAATAATAAAAACGTAAGATGCTAGGTGCTATCACATGCGGACCCAGAGTGAGCATGATCTCAGAGAGAGTCATTTGGCTCAGAGAGAGCCTATGAGGGAGTTTCCCCTTGGTTTAGGTAAGAGAGAGACATCTCCCAAGACTAACATATAAGTGTCATGAGTCTAGGGAGAAGTTTGTATACTTCAGAGACAAGCTTGGCATGATGCAGAGTGTCTCCATCATTGAGAAGGAGTGTTGATGTTTGGACAACATCGGGCAGACATTCTCTTAGATTGATAATTAATAATATAATTATTGATTATTAAATAATATATATAATAAGTAAATGATAATAATAAATAGTTATTGAATATCCAAGGGACTCATCCTTTCATGGATGGTCACCATATGTTCTCTATATATGGAACACTCATCATTGTAATAATATATCGAATACAATATCTTTTCATATAGAAAAATCAACTAAAAAAAGATCATATGTGACTTTGTCATAGATAATCTATTCTAATTTATATGTTTGTAGTGTGAATATGCATTGTGTATTTAAGCGAGTGATGAAAATAGAAAAAATGGATGGATCCCCAGGGTTTGATTCCCAATGTTGATGGTGTTTTGGATGATAATGAAACGAGTAGTTGTTTTTTCATCTTTTCTCTCTTTCATCAATGTTGTTACATCACTACTTAAATGAGTTAATCTACTTCATGTGTTATAGTAGATGGATCTTCCCTTAATTGCATCGAAGTATTTATGGATTGGAAGTTTTAATTGGATTATCTTTTCGTCTATTGTATTATAGGTGAGTTGAAACTCTACTATTGATCAAACTATACTAGATTTCCAACTCCTCATTAATGTTGTTTTTAGTTTTCTCTTTACCTGATTTGATTAACTCTATTATTGATCAAAATATACTAGATTTCCAGCTCCTCATTAATGTTGTTTTTAGTTTTCTCTTTACCTGATTTGATTATAGCAATGAGGTTGTATGTAGATATATTTTCTCTTATGTTAGGTCTCCCCAACTCAACATTGAATAAATGATTAATATACTTAATCCATTGGGATTTATTGAGGATGAGATACCCCGTTATAATTCTCCATCACCATTTCAAACCCCTCTTCATCTTCATTGACTCTTGTTGATCCATATTTTTTATCAACTTGGTGTTTTCATCTAACCACCCATGGGATTTTCCTTATCCTTTATTCTTATTTATTTTTCTTTGTTTTCTTCTCTCCTATCAATTACAACACTTAGCCAATTTTCAAAGAATGTGGAGCGAGGGTAGAAAAAGTCTCAAGTTTGCGGGTCTGTAGGTCCATCGGTCTGTGGGTTCGCATTCATGTATTATATAGTTTGTACCTCTTACCTCTGCATCCTCCACAATGCACATTCACCTTTTTATACTTAGTCATTTTTCGAAAATGTGAATGCGAAGCTACATATCATCCGTCAACTCTCTTGAATCTCTAGGTCCAAAATCACACATTCACCAAAATGCACTTGTCACTTTTCGTTCCCCAAATTGCACCTTTTTCACCTTTTTAACACTTAGTCAATTTTCACAAAAGCAGATGTGGAGTAGCATACTTTCCATCAATTTTTTCCCTTGAGTCCCTAGGTCTACATTCTCCAAAATGAACCTTTTTGATCCGCAAAAATATTTTTTTAATACTTGACCATATTTTCAATCTCAATGCGAACCTCCTTACCCTTCCTCATATTCACGTTCACAGGTCTGCAGGTTCGCAAGTCCTCATTTTTGTGTTATACATTTTACACTTCCCATTCCTCATTTTGCACTTTCATACTTAACATTTTCCACCTGCCATGACATCACATCACCACTTCCTATCACATTTATTTTCCCCACCACATTAGCTGCCACTTGTCTAAGCATAATATCGTTATTAAATTCACAACACGTCAGTTAAAGCTCACAATAAATCCAAATCTCATGTAAGCCGACAATATTAAAAGAAAAAATTATGATTGATTGAGTTATCCAAGTAATACATAGTGAAATTAAACAAAATCAAATATGTCAATTTGTAAGTATCAATTATAGTGCCACCTTTTTGTCAAAAGAAAAAAAGAATGTTGAGTAAGAAAAATGAATTGTATTGCAAAGATACACTGAACACCCTAGGGTGTGAGAATCAAGAGTTTCAGAGGTCCAGGGCATACAATTACTACAAATATCTTTCTCCGGCTGAGAAAAAAATGAACCTAATCTGGACTTTGGGAATAGCATTGGCAGGTTGTGTTCCGGAAGTGACAGAATTCAAAGAGATTGTTCAATGGTGTGCAGACAACTTCATATTTGAATGGAGAATAATTCAATTACAAGGTCATCAACCTATCTCTCTAGCTCCTTCAACATTCTCTGAAATGCTATGACTCCCTACACCTACCATGTGATTCAAAAATGAAGAGGCCGACTAATTTCTAAAGTAGCATAAAGGAGGAAATAAGTTTCTAAGCAATTACTTGGAGGACCCAACCAGTAACCCTTGTACTTCTAGGAATGAGGTAACTTCATTAAAATACCCATACAAAGAATTTGCATGGTTGTTCACCCACATTATCGGTATGGAATCTATTGTGTTTATATCAAGAAATATTATATATTCCTTGAACTATGCTTTGCATGAAAAATCCATCGAATGAAAATTATTTTAAATTGAGAACCTCAAAAGGACTCGACAGTTTTATATGACCTCTTACCTTATTTTCGTCATCGCTTATGGCCATGTGTTTGGAGTTTTTTCAAGGGAAAAACATATTGATTTTAAGTTGGAGCCAGTTTATGCATGGTATTCGGTCCTGTACAGGAAAAAACTCAATACAATTTTTACTCAGTTCATAACAACTTCATTTCAGAATTCAAAAAATTGATTTTTTGTCATAGTACATTGAGACTATCCCTGGAAGCAACTACCTTTCTCTCTCAGAGAGGAACTTATGAAATGTATGATAAATTTATTGTTATTAGATTGTTTTGTAGTGAGGAGAATAATTTCCTTTTACCATTCTACATATCAGATAAACTCTTTGTCGAAGAAATGTGCAGGAAATACAAGACTTGGGCCCACTTCTTCCATGATAAGAGGAAAAAACAATTCATACCCCTACCATGGAAAATTTGGAATTTTACTATGAAGCATATTACCCACCTTGATGAATTGGTAGGACATCATGAATACTTGGGCTTGAAAGAAGTTAAATTTGTTGAGGGTTTTGACCCATACAACAAATTTACTACACATATGGAATTAGTAGGGTATTCTTCACATTTCACTAAAATAAAACAATTTCAGGAGGGTGGTGAAGATAGTTTAGATCTCCATGAAATGGCAGCCTACCAAGTTTCAAATGACACGAGAAATCAACAACACCAATCAAGGACACAAACAACACAACAGGGAAATGACAAATCAAAACCCTAATTCGCCAACAACATCCCAAAGAAGCACTCCATCAAGAGCGAAGAATAAAACCAATGGCATGGAGACTAGAAAAACATCATTTGGAGGGTCAGATGACGGTGGAGATAAAGACCCACATAGAAAAAATCTCAAAAAATCACATATTGCATATACTCCTATGAAAAGAAAAAGGAATACACCATCAGCAGGGTTAAGCATACCTGAATTCCAGGAGAGTCCCTATGCAATGGACATGAACGAGCTCATTAAAGAACCTACCTGGTCTGCACAAAGATTATTTGAAACGAGGGAAATCGTTGATGCTATGATTACCTAGGATCCCAAAATATTTGAAGAGGAGTCTATTACTTTTCACCATGTGACCTACAACCGTGAGACTAAGAAATTTGTACTAGAAACAAAAGTAAATACTAAGAATAAAAGGTTATCGGAAAGATGGAAATCTTCAATTAACTTTGTTGGAGTATCACCATAAAAAAATTGCAGACTTCCATGGAGCTACTTGAGAGGCCTTGAAGCAATCAATTGATAACATGGAAAAATAAAATTCAAAATTGAAGAGGAGAATAAAATAATTAGAAGTTGCCTTGGTACCAGGACCATTGTTTCCAGAACTTTTGAGTTCAATCCAACCTGCACTTGTGTTAGAGGATACCCCGAAAAGAAACACAAAATACAAAGGCTCATCAAGCTTATTGCAAGCTATAAGAAAATATGTTGGTGATTCCATACATAAGAGAATTGATATAATCCAAGAAATTTGGGAGCTTGCCCAAAGTATTGCTAGCTTTCCATATAGAATACAAAATTTCAAAGAATACTTGCAAAATGACTTAGAAAATGATGAAAGATTTTTCAAGGAAGCTGTAAATACATTTTTAACTAAGATCTCAAGCTTAAATGAAGCCCACAGGAAAGAACACAAACTTCCTTCACCTTATCGGATGCAACAGAACAATGCATGCTGACTAAGAAGAATCAAAGAGTTAAAATAAATGATAAACAAAATTGATGTCTTGAGGAATAAAAAGAGTGATTTGTTTCTTAAACTTGTAGGTCTTACTAAAGAATTAAATGGTCCCAATTTATTGATGAATACCACGATTCTATCAAAATAATCTTTAATGGGACAACTTAATGCATTAAAAGTTGCTTGGGAAAATGAATTTACTGAAACTATAGAGTTTTCTGAAGGTGAATTTGAAAAATGGTTAGTTCGGTATATCAACATGAATGATGAAGTGGACAACACATTGCATCAATCGGAGATGGATCTGAGGGAATTTGAAAATCAACTATTTGAAATTAAAACTAAGCATGAAATTATCGTGGAACCTTTAAGGGAATACATTGAGGAGTGGTTGAAAAATGCATTAATCAGAATTACTGAACTGGAAAATCAAGAAGCAGTTACAACAATTATGCCACCTCAATCACAACATACACCTATAAAGGAATCAGCTGCAAACAAGTAAATGTTACAAGTACTTTCCATCACAGTGACTCAAGAAACAACCTTGTTCCATTTTTTCTACCTTTTTCTTCTACAGTCATTTGTCACATTGCCTTTATTTCCCAATATTATATGAAAACCAGGTTGACCCTTGATTGTCTTTCTCTCGTCTTTAAAGACATTTAATTTGTATTTAAAGACTTATATTATTTTTTAGACTCTGAGAGAACTACTTGGGATACTACATTATTATATTCTCAAAGACTTTGACTTGAAGCTTGAGTTTCCAAATGTTTTATCCATCATAATATTTTTTGGTGTTTAATGGTATGTTCATTTAAAGTTCTATTATATGTGTGGTCCATCTTTCTTGTCTCTTTATTGTGGATATCTTTTTACTGTTTTCATAAATGTTGTGATGTAAATTTCAACATTTTATTTATCATACTTACTTGTTTTATTCGAGTTATAAAATATTGTATATATATGGTTTCTTTGTGAAAGGTATCTAGTCCCTATCTCAGGTATTGTTTTGAATAAGAATGTTAGCTTTTACAGAATCTCGTCCTTCTCAGATTTTGTTATAAGTTTATAAGAAAAAAATGAGTACCACCTCTCTAAAAACGCAGGGGGATTCATATCATTGTGAGGTTGACATTAAGACCATAAAACATTCTTTTATATAAACATTTTTGGTGACCATACTGGGGAGAGAAAAAGGATCGTTTCGTAGACCATAATCTAATGACTCAACCTGACCCGAATCAACCAAATTTGCAAATTGATATTAGAAATCAACATAACATATTGCATCAGTTGTATAACTTAACAATAAGGACAACAAGAACCCTAGAAGAATTAGAAATATCGTGGGAGACTCTTTCTCGTGAAGAGGAAAGTGAAATCGCAAGAAGCCAGAGACAAGGAGTTGAAAATTAAGAAAATACTAGAAACATACAAAGGGACAATAACAAAAAGTAAAAGTAAAAAACTTCAAATTTTTTAAGTTGAACAAAGTTCTAGGACTGAGAAGAGAGAAACTCAAACAATGGGTGATAGAGAAGAAATAAATGATGTTCCTGAGAATAATGGACAAAGAAACGATAGACATAGAATCCCACGAAGAAGGGTTAGAGATAGCCCATTAAATCTTCAAGGGGAACAACACCAATTACCTACTCTTACACAAGGAGTCCTACCAATATTTTCAGAAGACAGAGTAATGGAACCAAAAAAACATATGGATCATTTTTTGTCGATGTGTGAAATACATCTAATAGACCATGATGATGTAATGGTAAGAGTTTTTCTGCAAACATTGATAGCCCTGGCCTATGAATGGTACATGTATCCTCCTACCCAGTCATTTTCATCATTTGATGATTTGGAAACTAGGTTTATGACCATGTATGCACCTTTGATTTCATATCATACATTGCTCACACCGTTTACCCAAATCCATTTGAGAAAATGAGAGAGAATTAGAGATTTCAATTTGCAAATTTTCAAAATCTTAAATCAAATTCCAGAAGCGCAAAGACCAAATGATCCAGTTATACTCGAATGTTATAAGAATGTCATGCCAGCCAATGTGAAATATGCTATCAGAGTTGCTCAAATGGAAGACTTAGACAATGCTATAAGAAAAAAAAACAGAAATGGAATAAATTATGATAGAAACAAATGTTGACCCTGAGATTATCCTTGGAAAAGTTCAAAGGAAAATGGATAACCTTACTATAACAAATCAAGGAGCATCAACATCAAGAAATGTTGAAAAATGAGGAATTGGGGAAGGATTTTTCCAAGGTATTATCCCAAATGTAAGAAATGATCCATCTACTACCCAAGAAACAAAGCAAATATTGAAAATGGCTCAAATGAATAGGACTATTCAACAAATGAAAAATTAGCTAACCAGCTTAAGAAGAGCTAAAAACTTTGTTCCAGCTGATCAAAATCCAAGAGTTCCTGCTCAGGAACAAAGAAGAATCCTTAATCAAGAACAAAGGATAAGAAATGATGGTAGAAATGATGAACAAAGGATAAGAAATGATGGTATAAATGAAGAACAAAGGCCAAGAGCACCCCGCATGCCAAATCCTAATGCTCTAGTATTAGAAAAAAATGTCGAGGAAGAAAATTTTGAACATCTTGAGAAAGAACTAAACGTCATCCAAGAGGAAAATTTAGAATCATCTTTCTACATTTTTAACGAGCAAGAAGAATCTAACATCTTACAGGAAAATGTTGTCCAGAAAAGAACACGTGCTAACAAGTTTAAAACAAAAGAGGCTCCAGAAAAAGAAAATATTAAAGCAAATCAAGCAGAAACAACGAAGCAACAAGTTATTGTTAACCAGGCTAAGACTCCACAAGTAATTACCTATAATGTAATAGATGGTTTATCCAAACTTAGAATCACTTTGCCTTTTGTGGAGGTAGTCAAAATACCACAGCAAAGGGAAAATGTGTTAAGAATACTCGATGATTCAGATACAATAATGGAAGTTGCAATTATAAATTCTAAATGACAACAAAGTTATTCATCAACTAAACCAAGAGGGAAAGTTTCATCATTCTATATAACCATAGAGAATCATGATGTTGTATTACATAATTGTTTGATTGATAGTGGTGCTACCAATAACATCATGCCTTTGTCAGTCATGCAAGCACTTGGGATGGAATGTACAAGGCATTATGAGACTGGTGAAATCATTTATGCTATTGACTCAAGAAAAGTCCCAACCTATGGGGAAATAAGATATTTTTATGCTTGGATAGCTACGACTCCTCGTATCACAATAGTATTCACTATTATAGTGGTAGATCTTTCTCCATCATATGGAGTTTTTCTTGGCAGAGACTGGTGCTCGATGATTGAAGGATATATAATGAATGATGGAAGTTGTATGATTTTGTCTCACAAGAATGAAACAATGGTAAGATTTCCCAGATAAGTCAAGAAATCAGTTTCTTTCAGAAAAAAGGAGAACAAGTTGATAAGGAATTATCTTGATGTTGGAATGGGAAATTATGCTGTGTTTGATTCAGAGCAACTCAACATTCCAAAACAAGAAAAAGAAAATTATTTTCAAGGCTATTGGAGGATGTCCTTTGATGGTGCATGTTCTAAATCCGGGAACGGGGCAAGAATAATTTTTAAGGGTCCAAAAGATGGCATACACCCACATGAAATCAAACTTGAATTTTCATGCACAAATAACGAGGTGAGATATGAAGCATTGATTCAAGGTATGATTATTGCCCTTCAAATGAAAGTTGAGAACTTAGTGATCATTGGTGATTCAGAGCTAATTATTAATCACATAAAAGGAATTATGCAAAAAGGGTATCAAAGCTCATGTATTCCTTCAATTCCTTTAATATATCTTGTATTCCCAAAGAAAAGAATCAAAAGGTTGATGCATTAGCAGTAGCAACATCCCTTTTTAACACAAAGGTTTGTCAAGGACAAGGAACTTATCATGTGAAGACTATTTTTTGACTATCAATTTAAGATAATCAAGAATATTTACAAGTTTTTGAAAATGATGAGCATGTTGTAAATTTTCTCACAGATGATGACCCCATAACTAAAGTTGATCCAATAGAAGATCAAAATTTACAAGGAGAAGACCATAAAGAGAACCATAAAATTTCTCCAAAGAAGTGTATCAATTTGGAATCCCTACTTACAAGAGATGACCAAATCAACATGTTAGAACCATCAGAAGATCCTTTTGTAAGAAAGGTACAAGAAACAAAGAAGATAAACATCAATACCCCTGAATCACTAAAGTATATAAATTTGGGCACTAGTTGCACCAAAGAAGAAATCAAACAGTATACCCAGTTTTTTAAAGATTTTCAAGATGTATTTGCATCGAGTTATGACGATTTCAAAGAATATGGTAAATCAATATTCCAACATACTATACCTTTAAAAGAAGTAACCAAACCGTTCAAGCAAAAACTAAGAATAATAAATCCCAAGATAAATCCTTTGGTAAAGATAGAAATTGAGAAATTAAAGAAAGCTGGAATAAATTCGCCTATTAGACATTCAGATTGGCTTTTAAATCTAGTGATGGTAAGGAAGAATACTAGTGAAATCCATCTGTGGGTTGATTTTAGGGATCTTAACCGAGTTAGCATAAAAGATAATTACCCCTTTCCCAATATGGAAATGCTCCATTAGCATGTTACGAGGTCTACATTAATGTCTATGTTAGATGGATTTTCGGGTTACAACCAAGTCCTGGTAGTAGAAGAAGATAGACCAAAAACAACATTTGTAACACCATGGGGAACTTATGCTTATGTCTGAATGCCATCGGATTAAAAAATGCAGGTGCCACATTCCAGAGAGCTATGGATCACGCTTTCAAAGATTTCATCGGAAAGTTCATGGTTGACTACCAAGATGATTTAATATTTTATTCAAAATCAAGAGCATTCCATATTGAACATCTCAAAAATATTTTTGAAAGGTGCAAAATGCATGGTGTATCATTAAATCCAAAAAATATGTATGTTTGTTGTGACGAAAGAAAAGTTGCCAAGATATATTGTAAGTAAAGAAGGAGTGTATATTGACCCAGAAATAAACAAATCCATAAATGACCTTAATCCTCCCACACAAAAAAAGGGAGTACAATCCTTATTCGAGAAGATAAATTTTGTTCAAATATTTTTCCCCAATTATGCTACCATTGTCAAACCTATAAACAAGTTACTAAAAATATATCAAAAGTTTGAATGGACATCATAAATTCAAAATGTCTTCACATAAGTTAAACACGCCATTACTATTGCCCTTGTTCTTGTTAGCCCAGATTTTGATAAGGATTTTATATTGTATTATTTTACCTTGGATGAAATCATTACTTCTATACTTACTCAGAAAAATCAGAAGCAAGAAGAACTCTCAATTGTTTTCATGAGCAAAACATTTCATGATTATGAATTGAATTATTCAATCATTGAAAAACAAGCATTGTCTCTAGTCAAAGCGATTGCTCATTTCAGGGCATATATTCTGTCAACTCATGTTATTGCTTATGTTCCTCATTCACCAGTCAAAATGATTTTGAATCAACAACTTAGAGAAGGAAGATGGGAAAAATGGTTGGCCAAACTTCAAGAATGTGACTTAGAAATCAAACCTTTAAAAGTTGTCAAAGGACAGGGTTTGTGTAAATTCATGACATGGATAGAAGCTTTAAGCATTCCTCCTCCTAATGGGTTTGGTGTTATAGTCCAAAGAACAAGTTTGTAGAATTTTGAATGGTATAAATACATAATATTTTATTTAAATCTAGTCAGTCCCCCCCCCCCCCACGGCGAAATTTCCTAAAAAAGAACTTTGAAAATGAAAACAAATCATTACTGTAAATGTGGATGAACTTGCACAGATAAGATCTAGCTAGCAAAGGACATACACAATTTGCAAAAGAAATGAGAAAAGATGGAAACGAGAGAGAGAGAGAGAGAATTATATTAACTTAATGAATGAATGATAATTTACACATGATATACTCTGTATAACTCAAATAATGTGCACTGGAAGAGAAACCAATGCGTCATAGTGGTGGTAGAGTGATCTGGACACACATCGTCAATTACGAGAGTAAATTGCCACCTAGTCTAAGTCAAATAGTCTCTCAGTCCTCGGTTAACTCACTGAAAGCATCAGTAATGTGACATTTTGGTGATAATCCCAAGGACAATGCACATTAGCAGTGATGATCCCAATGTTGCATGGTGATGGAACCAATGTGGCATCAAGACTCCACTCAACTGATCCAATTGAAGTGTGAACTGAAGAGAATATTATCCATAGAATGTAGGAAAAAGAATATTCTCCCTAAAATGTAGGAGACTGGATAATGACTAATAAACATAGGGAAAACCTTAGGAAAAAAAAATCCTAGGTGTGTCTGAAGTATCTCCAACACCCCCCCCTGAACATCACTATGGTGAAAATAAAAGAATGGGTCCCGACAACAAGGCCATGTTAGGTACCCAAAAACAAAAGACACACTGAAATAAACGAGGAAAGAGAGAAAACCTCATGGGAAAACCCCCCYTCAAGGTACAATGTATCAAAAAAAAGAACTGGCAATTGCTAGGAAATTGTGTCCTTCACTCCAAGAYGACTGAGCATAGAATGGAACTTATGCTCAGTGAAGGTATTGGTGAAGATGTTTGTAATTTGTTCTACTGGAGGAAAAAAATGTAGGTCAATGATCCCCTCATGTACTAAGTCCCAGATATAGTGCATGTGGATCTCGATGTGCTTCATCTGTTGCCTCTAAATTGGATCTCTGCAGAACTTCAGAGTGCTCTGGTTGTCACACCAGATGACGATCGACCAGTGAAATTGAATGCCCAATTCAATGAGAAAATATTGTAGCCACATAGCGTGAATGGTTATGTTAACTACTCTATACTCTGCCTTGGCTGAAGATAGAGCAATAACATCATGTTTTTTTCTCGACCAACCGATGGGCTCGAAACCTAGACTGAGTGAGTAACCAGATGTGGACTTATGATCAATGTTGTCGCCAGCCCAGTCAGAATTAGTGAACCCAATGAGGTCCAATGCAGATTTTGTTGCATATTGAATCCCAAAGGTGATGGTGCCTTGTACGTACCGAAGGATACGCTTTGCATCCTTCCAATGTAGCTCATGTGACTCTTGCATGAATCGGGAGACTGCTCTAACTCCATAGGAGAGGTTTGGTCTAGAGTGTGTGAGATACAACAAGCTCCCCACTAGCTGTTTGTACAATGTGTTGTCCACTAGTCGAGTGTCCCCGCCATCCTCAAGTCTGAATCCTAATAAGAAAGGAGTCGAGAAAGACTTGTAGTTTGTCATGTGGAATCTATCGAGGAGATCTCGTGCATACTGTTGAAATATTGTAACTGTAAAGAGTATTCTATATATTATTGAGTCATTATTAAATAGATCAATCCCCTTTTATGGATTGATCATGTCGGGCATTGTAATTGACCAAATCCCCTTTTACGGATTGGTAAAACCCTAATTATATCATGTAAATTAAGAAGTCGGCCCCCAGGCTAATTAAAGTGGTTTTAACCACTAAGAAGACAAGTCGGCCCTGCCCAGTGAAGAGACACATTTTCAGCACCTGCCAGTTTGTATAAATAAAGGAAGCCAACACCTCATTTGTTCACTCACTCATTCGATCATCCAGAGTGCAAGTTTGGTAGCTGCAATTGGGGAAGAAGGAAGAGAGAGAGGTGCATTTCTCAGTAGAGGATATTCTCTAGTGTTTGGTTTATTGTCTTGGCATTGTATTGGCTATCTATATTAAGGAAGTTTTTGTTGGGTTTTCTTCCCCATGAGGGTTTCCCATGATAAATGATGTGTATCTTGTGATTGTGTTTTTCTCAATGATTGATCTGGATTATTTTCGGCATGAAATGAAAGCAGAGATATAATAAAGCAATGTATAAAGATATCTCGGATATCCAATAATATAACAGAAATGTATCATAGATGCAACCATAAACACAGAGATACAGTAATACACAATTTTCTATAATGAGCGAAAATGTACAAAGACTGTAAAAATACAGAGTGAAAGACTCGCTAGAATGGTGGCAACTTCTCTCTGAGAAGAGATGTGACGGCTACTTGCATCCGTGAGAATACGATTTTACAATGAGGCTCCAAAGGCCTTTTTATCATAAAGAAAATCCAAAACCCTAGTCTCGGAAGATGAAAAGCCAACATTTTTGTGGACCCCATTTTGGGTAGTTTGGTGTATCAACTTCTTGGGGGCATAACTTTGGCATACGATCTTTGTTTGGGGCGCACGAGAGCTCGTTGGAAAGGTATCATCGAGGAGATTAATTTTGGGGCCTCAATCAAAGCCTTTGGCAATCGTTGAGAAGCTCGAACCCAAAAAACCTTCATTTAGGCCCTCAAAATAGCCCCGGAAGTTAAAAATTGCTAAAAATAGTAAATTACCAAAATTGCCATAAAACTATTTTGAGCCAGTTGGAAAAGGTGGGTGGCCATCGATATCCACCTGGATTAGTGATACTACCTATGCTATGGTTATCTATTAAATTGAAAAGAAACCTAATAATAGCTCAAAACTTAACATGGTATCAGAGCTAAACTGAAGAGAGCATCTTTCACTGGATAAAAAAAAAACGTCATTGTTGTCGTACAAGAAAATTAGGGCTTTTGTTGGAGAGGAGTGTTTGCCTAAAAACCATCTAGAAAAGTGTGCCCTAACCTAGTGAATATTTTGGCACCTTGATCACAACTTTTCAGTGGATAGAACACCCGGGAAGTGAAACCCTAGTTTTCACTGGTAGCAGAAAATCAGAAGTACCAGAAAACCAGGAAACCATAACCAGTACCAGAAGTACCAGTCCATATTTCTGCAAGCTTAGTTTCAAGCAGTAAAATTTGGATTTTCATAAATCTGATTGCACCAACTTACTCGCCTCAGCTCAGCGCATCTAGCCCCTGGATCAGAATTTCAAAATTTGAAGTTTGAAAAATTAGGGTTTCCTCATAAAACCCTAAGTTGCAGTTGCAGTTTCAAAATCAGTTGTAGTTGCAGTATCAATTGAAGTATTAGTTGCAGTCACCCTTGAAGTTTTTAAGGGTTGGTAATTATTACTAATGCTACTAGATGGTGCCACTACCTGCAAATGCTATCATAGGTATGTATTCACATATGTTTAAACTGTTAAGCTTTAAAGGGTATTTGCAGGAGAAGGGATCTCTTACCATAGATCTATAAGGATCTCAAAATCCAACACATTCAAAGGAATAATGCAACCCAGGTTTGATTATTCTGATATGCATCTATTTTTTATGACATTATTTTGATCTAGGTTGCATGTTGAAGCTATGACCATCATACTAAACTTTGGTCAAAATTAAAGTCAAGGTATTAGATGGATTAAAGTTGAGATCATAGAGTTTATTCTCTAACCCAACTTTCTTTCAAGATAACATATTTTCTTAGTACATAAGACAGGTTGAAGAAAGCACTTGTCATCTTGAGTGAAGGAAACTTGGAAGAAAAGCAACACACTCATTCTTGAGGACAAGACTCCAGGTTCCAGGTTTGATTAATTAATTTGATAAGATTCAAAATTGCACATGACAAAGTTGATAACTACCCCTTTACAAGTAAACACTATAGTTGAGGTAGCAGTCTTTGAAAAGTATTATACTTGGTAGCATGTGAGCATATTGAGATAAATTCTTAATGTAATCATTTATCAGATACAACTAACATCTCCTCTAGGAAAAAAATTTGTTGTTGGTTCCAGGTTACCATGGAGGAATGTTTGCTCACAACACTAGAAGAGTGTTGACCTCATTTTGTATTGTATTTCTTACTTTTGATCTTTGTTTCAGACATGTCACAAATGATAGCTCTAAAGGAGCTACTGTGACAATTATTTGTGCTATCGTTTCATCTACTATTATCAAAAGAGCTAAGAAGCTATATTTTGAGATCCAGAGTATCTCATATGGAGATTGATTGTAAGGAGCATAAAGCTCCAAAGATGACCAAACATTAGAGAAAGAACACACAGAAGACTTGGTCAAAGGATAATGAAGCCACCTTGACGAGAAGCATAACTCGTTTGAAGTCTGTCTCAGCTTTTTATATTTAGACTTGGTATTCAACACCAAGTATACCCCATAAGAGATGATGAAGTCCTTGTAGACTAGGAAGAAATCAAGAGTAATCACGATCTCAGAAAGGATCAAGATGAAAAGACAACTTCTAGGACTGGGAGATAGATGCCATGAGAAGACTAGATCGTAGCTTCATAAACTTCTAGGAGATATGAAATCTCCTAGAAAGATTCCCTTGTTTCAGTGACACAGAAGGAAGCCAGTCAGAAAGACTAGGATATGGATGTTTATGTGAGAACTAGAAGAGAAGTCAGTATTGACTTCCAATATTGATCTAACAGATCAAGCATGTTGCAGATGTACAAAGACTGATGTGTGTCTAGAGGATTCTCCCAGCAAGAGGGAGAAGACTATGACGAGACACTTACTCCAGTAATTGAAGAAATAGTTCCAATATTTATGAAGATAACCAGAACAACCATGATTCATATATAGTATGGGATGCAGGGGGAGCAATCCCCATATTTAAAATTGAGTGGCAGTTGGTGCAGTACATTAGTTGGGTCATGGAGACATGACTACGATAAAAGATATATTTACCTCCATGAAAGAAGAAGAGATACCTTCAATATCAATTATTGAGCCACTCTCAGTTTCAGATGAAGTTGTTGCCATGATGGAGTAGAGGAGTTACTCTTAGATTTCAACAATCACAGTGAGAATAGAGCAACTATTCTCAGCTTCAGAGCAGCTGCAGGAGAAGAATCCCAGTTCCAGAAGGAACAGTTGCAGAGAGAGTAGAGGACATACTCCCAGACAGTGAGACATATAGTGTTTTGCAGAGAGCACATAGAGTTAGCACACGATTGTGCAGATTGAGTTGCAGCTGAGAAATTGTACCAGGGTGGTACAGAGTTATTTGAAAATTTAATTTGAAGTTGAAGATAGAAAGACTCATGTCTGTAATATGAAGCAAGCTCCTAGAGCTTGATATGGAAAAATTGACAGTTTCCTGAAGAGCTTGGGCTTTACCAAGAGTAAAGTTGATTCTAACCTTTACTTCAAGGTTATGAATGATGAGATAGTTATATTGTTGCTATTATATGTAGATGATGTATTCTTGACAAGATGAAGAAAAGCTCATCACAAATTGCAGAAGAAGCTCGCTACAAAGTTTGATGGAAGACCTAATGCATTATCTCTTAGGTCTTGAAGTTTGGCAGAGCACATAGAAGATCTTCCTTAACCAAGGGAAGTATGTAGTTAAAATAATGAATAGGTTTGACATGTTGAAATGTAAATCCATGTACACACCCATGGAAACAAAGTTGAAGCTCCTGGTAGATACCTCGTCGGAATTGTTTGATGCTACTCTATACAGACAAATTATTGGTTCGGTGATGTATCTGATGAATACCAAGCCATATATATGTTTTTCCTTGAGTCGGTATCTGGTAGAACCCAGACATGTTCACATTGTTGCTGCAAAACATATGATGAGATACCTTAAGGGTACATTGGATTTTGGTCTCTGTTATATTAGAGATCATGACTTCAGATTGTATATATATACTGATTCAGATTGAGCTGGAAGTGTTTCTGATAGAAAGAGCACTTTAGGATGTTGTTTCAGTCTCGGGTCATCCATGATCTCATGGCAGAGTAGGAAGCAATCCAACATTGCTGCCAGGACTACAGAAGCGGAATACATTGTTGCATGTTCCGCCAGTTGTGAAGCCATATGACTTCGAATGTTTTTGACAGATATATTTGATCTGAAGATGGAAGCCACCGTGATCCTATGTGATAACCAGCGTTATATAAAGATGATGTGTTCCATGATGAGTCGAAGCACATAGAGATCCGATATCACTTCATTCATGATGTGATGCAGAGGGGAGCTTTAAATCTCCAATGTGTTGGCACAGATGAACAAGTTGCATATGTATTGACCAAGCCCCCTGTCTCGTGTAAAGTTTGAGCACTTTCGAGACAAGCTTGGTATAGTCCAAAAGGACCTCCCTCGAAAGGGGGAGTGGTGCGGATGATACTATGGTATCATGATTAGTAGTGGTAGCCCCGTTAGGATTTTATATCCTAGAGAATATTATGATTCCTGGGAAGATCCTTTGGGTCTGTCAGAGTACCACGTGGTAGCTCCCTTAGGATTTCATTTCCTAGGGAATCTTTTTGATTCCTGGACAGATCCTTTGGATCTGTCAGAGTACCAAAAAATGTTGTTGATGTCAGCCTTGTGTGGAATATTGCCAGCTTCGTGTTGATGTTGTTGTTGATGCCAGCCTTGTGTTGAATATTTACAGCTTCGCGCTAATGTTGTTGATGCCAGCCTTGTGCTAAAGATTTCCAGATTAGTGTTGATGTTGTTGTGATGCCAGCCTAGTGCTGAAGATTCCTAGCTTCGTGCTAATGTTGTTGTGATGCCAGCCTCGTGTTGATGTTGTTGTGATTCCAGCCTCATGTTGAAGATTTCCATCCTCGTGTTTATGTTGATGAGATGCTAGCTTCGTGATGAAGATTTCCATCCTAGTGATGACGTTGATGATGCTCCAGCCTTTGTGATGTGATGTTTCTTTTGTTGATGATGCTCCAACCTTCGTGTTGTGATGTTGTTGTTGTTGATGATGCTCCATACTTTGTGTTGTGATATTGTTGTTATTGATGTTGTATCAGCCTTGTGTTGTTATTGATGATGATGTATTAGTGTTATACTAATCCATGTTGATGCAGATGATGATGATGCCATTCCAGCTCCCTGCTGTGAATGATGATATTGATGATATTGATGATGAGAAAAACTTCTGATGATTTATAGATATGTCAGTCAATGTTCCAAATGTTATTGATGTTGCTTCTCTCTCTCTCTCCTGATGATGTTGTAGAATACCCTTCTTGTTAAGGGGGAGTGTTGAAATATTGTAACTGCAAAGAGTATTCTATTTATTATTGAGTCATTATTAAATAGATCAATCAACTTTTGTGGATTGATCATGTCGGGCATTGTAATTGACCAAATACTCTTTTGCGGATTGGTAAAACCCTAATTATATCATGGAAATTAAGAAGTCGACCCCCAGGCTAATTAAAGTGGTTTTAACCACTAAAAAGACAAGTCGGCCTTGCTCGGTGAAGAGACACATTTTCAACACCTGCCAGTTTGTATAAATAAAGGAAGTCAGTGCCTCATTTGTTCACTCACTAATTCGATCATCCAGAGTGCAAGTTTGGTAGCTGCAATTGGAGAAGAAGGAAGAGAGAGAGGCACATTTCTCAGTAGAGGATATTCTCTAGTGTTTGTTTTATTGTCTTGGCATTGTATTGGCTATCTATATTAAGGAAGTTTTTGTTGGGTTTTCTTCCCCATGAGGGTTTCCTAGGATAAATGATGTGTATCTTGTGATTGTGTTTCTCTCAGTGATCCTACCTATGCTATTGTTATCTAGTAAATTGAAAAGAAACCTAATAATAGCTCAAAACTTAACACATACTTGGCCTGATAGTTTGATTCCTGATGCATCCTCACTGATCTCGAGACCAAGGAAGAAATTTAGTGGACCCATGTCTGTCATGCAGAATCCTCTTGACTGTAGCAATCACTGAAGTCGATCAATCGGTGATCAACAAATCATCAACATACAAAACTAGGAGTATAAGTGAATCAATATCTTGAGCATGTAAACGATCGGGTCTGACTTACAACGTACAAAGTTTTGTGACATCAGGTAGGATTCCATCTTGGCATACCATGCCCTCGGGGCCTGCTTGAGGCCATAAAGGGACTTCTTCAATCAAAAAACCAAATATGAATCATACATGAAGCCCTGAGGCTGCTCCATATAGATCTCATCAGAGAGATCTCTGTGAAGAAATGCATTATTCACATCCATTTGATGGACTTCCCATCCCTTGGTTGTCGCAATGGAAAGTGCCAAGCGTATGTAATCCATCTTCGCTATTGGAGTGAAGGTCTTGTCATTTTCAATGTCGTGCACTTGTTGAAAGCCTTTGGTGACTCGCCTGGCTTTGTATCTACTAACTTGTCCATCTGTTGTGCTCTTGGTCCTATAGACCCATCTACACCTCACAAGTTTTTGTCTTGAACGAAGGGGAACCAGATCCCAAGTCTGGTTCTCGAGGAGGGAGTTGTACTCCTCCTTCATGGTGGATTCCAAAAAGGGATTCCCAACAGCCTCACCATAGGACTGTAGATTTGAAGACAGAACCAAGAAAAGATGCATGGGTGGAATCAGTTAGGTGGTGGTGAGTGCAAGAGGAGGCTCCTCAAAATAATATCGAGTCCTCCTGGTCTCAACTGGATCCCCAACAAGATCGTCTGCATCCTGAAGAGTAGTATTGGCCCACTTGGGCCTTGACTCTGGCTCTGCATCTACATCTACATGCATTTAATCTGCATATGATTGTATTGAATCGATATCTAAATCAATTGAATCCTCTGAATCATAAATCTCATCTGAAGAAGAGTCGGCATGTGCATGCTCATCATCTCTGATAGGTGGAAGAACAAAAGTGTCTGCATGCGGCTCTTGAGGTGCATGCGAGATACTTTCCTTGAATTGGACAGTGCGCTCAATGATGAGCTGGTCCGTAGAGGGATCAATGAGTCAGTATCCCTTCACATTGTCCGGGTATCCAATAAAGATACACTTTGTACTATGTGGATCAAGTGTCTTCCTCTTCTTAGAGGGAATCATGGCCCATGCACGTGAACCGAATATACGGAAGTGGGTCACTTCTGGTTTGAGGCCGCTCCAAGCCTCGAAGGGGGTCTTATCCTTTACATATCTATGGGGAGATATGTTTTGGATGTAGTTCACACAATTAAGTTCTTCAACCCATAATATTTGTGGAAGTGACTTTGCATGCAGCATGCAAGATGCCATCTCTTTCAGGGATCTATTCTTTCGCTCAACAACTTCGTTTTGCTGCGAAGTATAGGGAACTGTGTGTTGCAATTGAATCTCATCCTCAAGACAAAGATTATGTACCTCATGGTTGACATACTTCCCTCCATTATATGTTCAAAGGACTTTGATCTTACTTCAAGAATGTGTCTCAACAAGGGCCTTGAAATCTTTGAGATGTTGAAAGACTTCATATTTGTGCTTGAGAAAGAAAGTCTCGGTGTAGCGTGAGAAATCATCATAAAAAATGAGCACATACCTTGCTTTATTGATTGATGGATGCAGAAAAGGGCCCATGATATCGTTGTGGATCAGATCCAAAGGAGAGGAGGCCTTCTGAGTCTTTCCTTTGTTGAATTTCTCTTGAGGGTGTTTTCCAAGAACACATCCCTCACAAATTCCTTTGGAGAAGTGGATGTCAGGTAGACATTCAACCATTCACCGCTTTCTAAGTTGTTTCATGTATCTGAAATTTAAATTCCCAAACCTTTCGTGCCATATCCTACTACTTTCATTAGCATGTGTAAGGAGTGATGCATAATCTAGTTCAATAAATTCAGAAAATGTGTAGAATCTGGATTGGTGATTTTCCTCACGAGTAGCAACTTTGGAATTGGTTTTCCTGTCATAGATATCCACTGCATCAGGTGTGAATATTACTCTCTTTCTGGTGCTATATTTTTTCATCTAATACACAGAGAGAAGATTGACGGAGAGTTCGGTAATGTGTAGCACATTCTCGAAGCTCCCATTTGTGAGTTCAACTCTCCCTTTGTCGATGACTTCGACCGGAGAGTCGCCCCCTATTAGAATAGGAGGACCTTTGCATGTGTCCAATGAAGAGTAGACTTCCTTTGTGGATTTCATGTGGTGTGATGCACCTAAATATACAATCCAAGCATCAAGAGAGAGGTTAATGGAAATCAAAGCATGGCTAGAATTACCTTTCTTGGGGTTTTGATCTTCTGGCTTCTTCTTCTTGGCACCCTCGAGGATGTGATCTCCAAGGTTGTTTTTTTTAAGTATTTGTACCATTTGATCTATCTATTTTTGCATGCATGTTGATTCTGGATGGAATCCTCGTTGGCAGTAAGTGTATTTCTCCCCTTTTCTTCCCTTTCCACCTTTGGATCCGGAGGAATCGTTGAAGGGTTTTGAGTACCCTTCCTTATTTAGATTTCCATCTCCCTTCCCTTTGTCTTTGTGTTTAGATTTCTGATTTTAGTGAATGCTACCATCTTGCACAGAAAGTGCACGTTCCTTTGAGCCTTTGATTTTTCCCATATTGATGATCTTGGTCTGCTCTTGCATCAGAGACTCAATAAAGGCCTCAAGAGAGAGAATTTTCCAGGTAGCTCCAGAGGCAAGCCTAACTGAATGAAATGTGTATACAAACACTGAGTATTTCGGACCAAGTTTGGAAAGAATGGTAAGAACCATTTGTTTCTCCTCAGATTTATCAACCCTGCAAGCCTTGAGTTGTGAAATCAAATCCTTATATTTGGTAAAAACATATTGGAGATTGTCGAAGGTTTTTGGATCTAAAGTGAGAAATTACACCTCGAGCACGTGTCCCCTCATCTCATCTTGTTTGCCAAAAATTCCTTCCATGGTGGTCCATACTTCATCGAGAGTTTTACAGGAGGATATGTGAAACAAGAGCTCAAGAGAAATAAGACTGCAAATAGTTCCATACGCTTCATCCATCTGATTCAGATACTTGGATTTTTCTATGGTTTATGTAGGTTCAGTATCTGTGCCCATGGTTAACCTGTGTAATCCTCTGCTTCGAAGATGCAATTATATCTTGTGCTTCCATGCAAAGAAATTGTACGGTGTAAGAATCAATTATTTTGGAAATTTCATTTTCTCATTGTCTTCAATCTTCGGTACCCGCAAAAAGAGTCTAGTGTGTCTTTTTCCTAGAAATATGCCGGCTTTGATGCCATGTAAATGTGGATGAACCTACAAATATAAGATCTAGATAGCAAAGTACATACACATTTTGCAGAAGAAATGAGACAAGACAGAAACGAGACAAAGAGAATCAAGAATTGTATTAACTGAATGAATGAATGATAATTTACACATGATATACTCTGTAAAACTCAACTAATGCGCACTAGAAGAGAATCCAATGTGCCATAGTGGTGGTATAGAGTGATCTGGACACACACCGGTAGTTACGAGAGTAAACTGCCACCTAGTCTAAGTCAACTAATCTCTCAGTCCTCAGTTAATTGACCGAAAGCATCAGTAATGTGCCACTCTGGTGATAATCCCAAGGACAATGTGCATTAGCAGTGATGATCCCAAATTTGCATGGTGATGGAAACAATGTGGCATCAAGACTCCACTCAAATGATCCAACTGAAGTGTGAACTGAAGAGAATATTCCCCTAGAATGTAGGAAAAGGAATATTCTCCCTAAAATTTAGGAGACTAGATAATGATTGATAAACATAGGGAAAACCTTAGGAAAAAGAAATCCTAGGTGTGTGTGAAGTATCTCCAACAATTACGTTCTAGTATATGGAGTGTTATTCAGAGGAAATTTTGATGGTGTATTGCTAAGTTGTTTGGATAATTCAAAATCTCAATAAGTGATTCGATAATTTCACAACGGGGTTTGTGGAGGACATTTCTCACTAGTTGTAACAACACATTAAATCATTTGAATTGGTTTTTATTGGCCAACTATGTTAAAGGATTCTTATGAATTTGTTCATAAATGTATCCCATGTCAAACGTTCTCGGGAAAAATGAAAAAAGTTGCAATGCCACTACAAACTGCCATGGTGGAGCAACCATTTCCTCAATGGGGTTTAGATGTGATTGGTGCAATAAATTCAAAATATAGCAAAGGTCATTCATATATTATCAAAACAACTGACTATTTCACAAATGGCAAGAAGGTGTAGCTTTGAGAAATGTCGTCTCAGAACAATTAATTCATTTCTTGAAAGAAAATATTTTGTCCAGGTTTGGAGTCTCGGAAAAATTTATAACAAACAATGGCTCAATTTTTATTGGATCAAAATTCACAAAATTCTATGGTGAATATGGAATAATCATGGGACAATCATCCAATTATGACCCTCAGGGAAATGGATTAACAGAATCAACAAACAAGACATTTATTCAAATCATCTAGAAAACTATTGAAGTTAATCACAAGAATTGGCATAACAAATTAATAGATGCACTATGGGAAAGTCGTCAAACTCCAAAGGATAGTACATGGAATTCTCTGTATACTTTGGTACATGGAAGGGAAGAAATATTACCTTTTCATGTTGAATTGAATGCTTTGACACTAATTTTAGATGGTGAAGAAAAGGAAGGACAATCACCAATAGAGAGAAGATATAATGAGCTCCTTCAACTAGAAGAACAAAGAGAACAAGCAATATTGGGAATAAACAAAAGGCAAGAAGTAGTGAAGAAATATTTTGATAAAAGCGCAACTTCAAAGGATTTTCAAAAGGATCAGTTGGTTTTGTTGTGGAACAAAGCAAAAGAAAAACCACAATTCCATACAAAGTTTGAAGCTCTCTGGATCGGTCCATATCAAATGGAAAAAGTGATTGATTATAATTCATACTTGCTCAAAGCCATGAAGGGAATAATTTTGTCATTGTCTGTCAATGGGAAACATTTGAAGCATTTTTTTCGTTGACTCCTACTTAATCAAAAAACTTTGTACATAGTCTTTCCTAGTACTCCTTGTACATGTTTTTAGTCTTGTTTCTCTTATTTTATGTGACTCCAATTGGCCCAATGGAACATGATTATGGGTTCTCAGCAACTTGCAGGGGGTCATTGTCCCACAATTGGAGCCAGATGTTGATCCATATATATATTTTTATCAACTTGGGGTTTTCATCTAACCACCCATAGGATTTTCCTTATCCTTTATTCTTGTTTATTTTCATTTGTTTTATTTTCTCTCCTATCAAAACATTTTCCAACACTTGGTCATTTTTCAAACAATGCAGAGCGAGGGTAGAAAAATTCTCAAGTTTGTAGGTCCATCAGTGTGCATTCACGCGGTATACATTTTGCACCTCTTACCTCTGCATCCTCCACAATGCACTTTCAACTTTTTATACTTAGTCATTTTTCAACAATGCAGATGCGAAGCTACATATCATCTGTCAACTTTCTTGAATCTCTAGGTCTGAAATCTTGCATTCACCAAAATGCACTTGTCACTTTTCATTCCCCAAATTGTACCTTTTTCAAATTTTTAACACTTAGTCAATTTTCACAAAAGCATATGCAAAGTTGCATACTTCCCATTAACCTTTTTCCTTGAGTCCCTAGGTCCACAAGTCTGCAAGTCCGCATTCTCCAAAACACACCTTTACAATCCACAAAAACACATTTTTCAATACTTAACCATATTTTCAATCTCAATGCAGACCTCCTTACCCTTCCCCATATTCGTGTTCACAAGTCCGCATTTCTACGTTATACACTTTACACTTCCCATTCCTCATTTTTCACTTTCATATTTAACATTTTCCACCCGCCATGACATCACATCACTACTTATTATCACATTTATTTTCCCTGCCACATCATTTGCCATTTGTATAATCATAATATCGTTATTAAATTCATGGCACATTAGTTAAAGCTCGCAATAAATCCAAATCTCATGTAAGCCGACAATATTAAAAGCAATATTTATGATTGATTGAGTTATCAAGGCAATACATGGTGAAATTAAACAAAATCAAATATGTCAAGTTGTAAGTATAGACAATAGCGCCACCTTTTTGTCAAAAGCAGAAAAGAATGTCAAGTAAGAAAAAAGAATTGTATTGCGGAGATACACTGGACACACTAGGGCGTGAGAATCGAGAGTTTCAATGGTCCAGGGAATACAATTACTACAAATCTCTTTCTCCGACCGAGAAGAAAACAAACCTAATGTCGACCTCGGAAATAGCATTGGCAAGTTGTGTTACGAAAGTGACAAACTTTAAAGAGATTGTTCAATGGTGCGCAGACAACTTCATCTCTGAATGAAGAATAATTCAAGTGCAAGTTCATCAACCTATCTCTCTAGCTCCTTAATCATTTTCTAAAATGCTACGACTCCCTACACCTACCATATGATTCAAAAATGAAGAGGCCGACTAATTTTTGAAGCAACATAAAGGAGGAAATAGGTTTCTAAGCAATTACGTGGAGGACCAACCAGTAACCCGATACTTCCAGGATTGAGGTAACTTCATTAAAATACCCATATAAATAATTTGCATGGTTGTTCACCTGCATTATCGATCTGGAATATACTATGTTTATATTGATAAATGTTGTATATGGCCTGCACTATGGTTTGCATGAAAAAAACATTATTGATTGGGGTTATCTTATCTCAAATGAAATTTCTTTTCAATTGAATAACCTCAAAAGGACTCGAAATTTTTATATGACTTCTTACCTCATTTTCACCATTGCTTATGGCCATGTGTTTGAAGATTTGTCTAGGGAAAAACATGTTGATTTTAAGTTGGAGCCAATTTATGCATGGTATTTAGTCATGTACAGGCATAAATCTCAATAAACTTTTTACTCAGTTCATAATAACTTCATTTCAGAATTCAAAAAATTGTTTTTTGGTCATAGTACATCGAGATTATCCTTGGAAGCAACTACCTTTCTCTCTGGGAAAGAAGCTTATGAAATGTCTGAGGAATTTATTGTTATTAGATTGTTTGGTAGTGAGGAGAAGCCTTTCTTTTTACCATTCTACGTATCAGATAAACTCTTTGTCAAAGAAATGTGCAGACAATACAATACTTGGGCCCACTTCTTCCATGATAAGAGGAAAAAACAATTCATACCCCTACCATGGAAAATTGGGAAGTTTAATGTGAAGTATAAAACCCACCTTGATGAATTGGCAGGATATCATGAACAGTTGGGCTTGAAGGAAGCTAAATTGTTGAGGGTTTTGATACAGGCAACAAATTTACTGCACATATGGAATTAGTAGGGTATTCTTCACATTTCACTAAAATTGAACAATTTCAAGAGAGTGGCAGAAATAATTTAGATCTCCATGAAATGGTGGCCTACCAAGTTTCCAATGACACAAGAGAAATAAACAACACCAATGAAAGACACAGACAACACGGCGGGGAAATGACAAATCAAAACCCTAATTCTCCAAAAACATCGCAAAGAAGCACTCCATCGAGAACGAATAATAAAACCAGTGGAATGGAGACCAAAAAAACATCAGTTAGAGGGTTAGATGATGGTGGAGATAAAGACCCACCGAGAAAAAATCTTGAAAAATCACACATTGCATATACTCCTATGAAAAGAAAAAGGAATACACCATCAATGGGGTTAAGCATACCGGAATTCCAGGAGAGTCCCCGTGCAATGGACATGGATGAGCTCATTGAAGAACCTAGCTAGTTTTCTCAAAGATTATTTGAAACGAGGGAAATTCTTGATGATATGATTGCCCAATATCTCAAAATATTTGAAGAGGAATATGTTGCTTTGCACCACGCGGCCTACAATCGTGAGACTAAGAAATTTTTACTGGAAAAATAAAATACTAAGAATAAAAGGTCATCAGAAAGATGGAAATCTTCAATTAACTTTGATGGAGTAGCACCATAAAAAATTGCAGACTTCCATGGAGCTATTGGAGAGGCCTTGAAGCAATCAATTAAGAACATGGAAAATGAAATTTCATAATTAAAGAGGAGGATAAAATAATTAGAAGTTGCCTTGGTATCAGGACCATTATATCCTAAACCTTTGAGTTCAATCCAACCTGCACTTGTGTTGAAGGATACCCTGAAAAGCAGCACAAAGTACAAAGGTTCATCAATCTTATGGCAAGATATAAGAACATATGTTGGTGATGCCATACACAAGAGAATTGATATATGTTGGAGATACTTCACACACCTAGGATTTATTTTTCCTAAGGTTTTCCCTATGTTTATTAGTCATTATTTAGACTCCTATATTTTAGGGAGAATATTCCTCTAGGAGAATATTCTCTTCAGTTCACACTTCAATTTGATCAATTGAGTGGAGTCTAGATGCCACATTGGGATTATCACCATGCATCATTGGGACCATCACCAACTAATGCACATTGTCCTTGGGATCATCACTAGACTAGTGCATTACTCATGATTCCCTGATCTCCTCCTCACTTCACTATGTTTCAGTCAGTTAACTAAAGACTGGTAGACTAGTTAACTCAGACTAGGTGGCAATTCACTCACATAACTGCACAAGAGACTAGACTAGGTGGTAGTTTACTCCCGTAATTGATGGTGTGTGTTTAGATCACTCTAGAAAACCACTATGGCACATTGGCTTCTCCTTCAATGCTCATTGGTTGAGTTATACAGAGTATATCATGTGTAAATTATCATTCATTCATTTGGTTAATGATAATTCTTCCATTCTTTCTCTCCTGCTTCTCTTTTCTCATATTTTCTCTGCAAATGTGTATGTCAATTCCCAGCTAGATATATTATGTGCAGGTTCAACACATCTACATGGTATCAGAGCCGACGAACTGCTAGAGAAAGGACACACCAAATTATTTTTGCAGGTATCGAAGATTGAAGACAATAGAAAAATGGAATTTCCAAAAGAATTCATTCTTACACCATACAATTTCTTTGCATGGAAGGAGAAGATGAAAATGCATCTTCGAGGCAGAGGATTATATCCGTTAACCATGAACAAAGAGACAGAACCAACATCAGCCATAGAAAAATCCAAGTATCTAAATTGAATGGATGAAGCGTTTGGAACAATTTGCAGTCCCATTTCTCCTGAAATCCTCTTTCACATATGCTCCTATAAAACCCCAAATGAATCTTGGATCACCATGGAAGGGATTTTTGGAAAACAAGATGAGATGAGGGGACACATGCTCGAGGTGGAATTGCTCACATTGGATCCAAAAACCTTCAACAATCTCCAAGATTTCTATATCAAATATAAGGATTTGTTGTCGCAACTTAAGGCTTGCGGGGTTGATAAATCTAAAGAGGAGAAAAAAATGGTTCTCACCATTCTCTCCAAACTTGATCCAGAATACTCAATGTTTGTATCCACATTCCATTCAGTTAGGTTCACCTCTAGATCTACCTGGACGATGCCGTCTCTTGAGGCCTTTATCGAGTCTCTGACACAAGAGCAAAACAAACTCATCAATATGGGAAAAATCAAAGGCCCAAAGTCACATGCACTTACTGTGCAAGATGGTAGCGGTCTTCAATATCAAAAATAGAAAGACAAACACAAAAGGAAAGCACATGTAAACCCAAAGAAGGAAGGGTACTCAAAACCCTTCAATGATGCCTCCAGATCCAAAGGTGGAAAGGGAAGAAAAGGGGGGAAAAGCACTTACTGCCATAAAGGATTCCATCCAGAATCGGCATGTATGCAGAAACAGATAGATCTAATGACCCAAATTCTTTAGCAGAACAACCTTGGAGATCGCATCCCCGAGGGTGCTAAGAAGAAAAACCCAGAAGATCAAAATCCCAAGAAAGGAAATTCTAGTCATGCTTTGATTGCCATCAACTCCTCTCTCGATGCTTGGATCGTAGATTCAGATGCATCACACCACATGGCTGCCACAAAAGAAGTATATTCTTCATTAAATGCATGCAAAGTTCCTCCTATTATGATGGGGGACAACTTTCCAATCGAGGTCACCAACAAAAGAAGAATTGAACTCACAAATGAAAGCTTCAAGAATGTGCTACACGTTCCCAAATTTTCTGTCAATCTTCTCTCCGTGTAACAGATGACAAACTTCAGCATCGGAAAGAGAGTCATATTTTCACCTGATGCAGTGGATATCTATGACATACAAACTGATTTCAAGGTTGCTACCGATGAGGTAAATCATCAATCTAGACTCTACACATCTTCTGAATTTATTGAATCAAATTTTGCATTACTGCCTACCCTTGCTGATGAAAGCAGTAGGATATGGAATGAAAGGTTCGAGCATTTAAATTTTAGATATATGCAACATCTTAGCAAGTAGGTAACGGTTGATGGTCTACTCGACATCCATTTCTCCAAAGGAATTTGTGAGGGATGTGTTGTTGGAAAACACCCTCAAGAGAAATTCGACAAAATAAAGACTCAGAAGACTTCATCTCCTTTAGATCTGATCCATAGTGACCTCATGGGACCTTTTCCGCATCCATCAATCAATAAATCAAGCTATGTGCTCATTTTTATTGATGATTTCTCACACTTCACATGGATTTTCTTTCTCAGGAAAAAAATCTTAGGTCTTTCAACATCTCAAAGATTTCAAATCCCTTGTTGAGACATAGTCAGAAAAGAAAATCAAAATCCTTCGAACTGATAACGAGGGAGACTATGTCAACCATGAGATACAAAATCTTTGTCATGAGGTAGGAATTTAGTTGTAGCACACAGTTCCCTATACTCCGCAACAAAACATAATTGTTGACCGGAAAAATAGATCTCTAAAAGAGATGGCATCTTGCATGCTACATGCAAAGTCACTTCCACAGAGATTATGGGTTGAAGCACTTAATTGTGCAACCTACATCCAAAACAGATCTCCCCATATATTTGTCAAGGATAAGACCCCCTATGAGGCCTGGAGTGGCCTCAAACTGGAAGTGATCCACTTCCATATCTTCGGTTCACGTGCATAGGCCAAGATTCCCTCTGAGAAGAGGAAGGCACTTGATCCCCAGAGAACAAAGTGTATCTTTGTTGGATACCTCGATGGTTTGAAGGGATAAAAACTCATTGATCTTTCCTCGGACCGGCTCATCATTGAGCATAGTGTCCAATTCGAGGAAATTGTCTCACATGTACCTCTGCATCTACATGCAAACACTTTTGTTCTTCCACTTGTCAGAGATGATGAGCATGCACATGCAGACTCTTCTTCAGATGAGAGTTCTGATTTAGAGGATTCAGATGATCTAGATACAGATTCAGTACAGTTAGATGCAGAGTCAGTGCATGCAGATGGAGATGTAGAGCCAAAGATGAGGCCCAAGTGGGCCTATACTACTCTTCAAGATGCAGGGGATCTTGTTGGGGATCATACTGATACTAGGAGGACTCGATCTGATTTTGAGGAGCCTCCTCTTACACTCACTGCCACTGAATTGTTGCCACCTAGGCATATTTTCTTGGTTCAATCTTCAGATCCACATTCTTATGGCGAGGCTGATGGAAATCTCTTTTAGGAATCTTCCATGTAGGAGGAGTACAACTCCCTTCTCGAGAACAAGACTTGGGATCTGGTTCCCCTTCCTTCACGAAGGAAACTTGTCAAGTGCAAATGGGTCTAAAGGACCAAGAGTGCAACAGATGGACAGATTAGCAGATATAAAGCCAGGCTAGTTACCAAAGGATTTCAGCAAGTGCATGGCATTGACTATGATGAGACTTTCGCTCGAGTAGCAAAGATGGATTCCATATGTCTGGCACTTTCCATTGCGGTAGCCAGGGGATGGGAAGTCTATCAAATGGACGTGAAGAATGAATTTCTTCACGGTGATCTCTCTAAGGAGATCTATATGGAGCATCCCCAGGGATTTATGCAAGATTCATCTTTGGTCTATCGATTGAAGAAGTCTCTTTATGGCCTCAAGCAAGCTTTGAGGGCATGGTATGCCAAGATGGACTCCTACATGTTTTCATAGAACTTTGTATGTTGTAAGTCAAACCCGAATGTTTACATGCTCAGGACGGTTGATTCATTTCTACTCCTAGTTTTGTATGTTGATGATTTGTTGATAATCGGTTGCTCGACTTCAACGATTGTTGCAGTCAAGAGGATTCTGCATGACGGGTTCTTGATGACGGACATGGGTTTGATACACTTCTTCCTTGGACTCAAGATCAATCAGGATGCATCAGACATCAAACTTTCTCAGACCAAGTACGTGTTGATGTTTCATAAGCATTAGGTTAAGCATGAAGTACTTTCATTTTTATCATTTAACCATAACCATAAATGTTGCAGCAACCAAGATCACAAGAAAAAGCACCATGCACAAGAACACAAAATGAATCCTGGGAAACCTTTCTCAACAAGGGAAGAAAACCCAGCCAAATCCTTTGCTATATTCTTCAAGAGAAAGACCTTTACCACCAAGAAAGACCTAGCACACAAGAGGGTGCTCAAACCCTAGAACTCTAGCACCCAAGAGAGGTGCGCACCTTTTTCCAAAGAAGTGTATTTGCTGAAATTTTCAAACTCACAAGAAAGATGTGTTTCCACGATGGGAAATTTCCCTTTACTTATATTAGACTTGTCCTATCAACTGAAGTGTTTATTGGCTCAACCTGGCCGACCTCTCTAAGACATATAATAATAATAATAATTATTATTATTATTATAATTAATATTATCCAGATTAATTATCTTTTACATTTGTTATTAGACATAATAAGGTAGGGCTGACCTTTACCCTTTACATAACAATTAGGGTTACAGGTAGGTCTGACTCTTGAGCAATATATAGCAAAGGATATGATACACCCACTAGTGCTCATCCACTAGGGGCACATCCATAGGGATGTCATAGCTCTGATTCACTGCATTACACAGAAGAACCAGATCTTCACACATTCATTTGTGCTCATCCATAGGCACGTCCACTCTACAGATCTTCTTTCCCACTGCCTCACACATGAGAATCATCTGGTGTATTCTCGTCAACTCTATTGCTCATAGGAGGCTAATAAATCATCTTCATTTATGTTCTCATGACGATGCACCCAACACTTTGGGATTTCACATGTTCACCTTGTGCTCAGCCATAGGCACGTCCTAACTCAACAGATCGCCTTTCCCACTAGATAATCATCTGGATTTCTTCTCAACTCTCTGAATGGAGGAGGTCATCTCTACGTTCCTAGCTCTGTCTCAGGCAGGAACCACGTACCCTTCTTAGGGGCTTTCTCTCAGGTTTGTAAGCTGAGAGAAAGACTTCACATAGCTGTAATGATCCACACCTCACGGGTTTGTAAGATGGAGAATGTCTCACATAGCTGTAATCATCAACACTCCCTCTCAGCTAGGGAGTCATTCTTCATCATTCCAAGTCTCATACAGATGTACTCTGAATTTTTTTTTTGGATGGAGTCATCAATACTCCCTCTCAACTAGCTGGAAGGCGTTCTTCACCAAGTTTATTTGGTGTAAATGTCTGCATTCTGCTAAGGTGTAGGAAGGTACTGCAAGTATACAATTTTCCTCTGCATCATATCTCGGACATAAGAATATTTCATCTCATCGAGTTTCGATCCATTAGGAAACATTGGGTTCTTTAAGGAGCTTTATAAACGACTCTTGGTTATCATCATAGGATCCATCTCGTGGTCAAGTAAATTTGTCAGAAGTTTGTGAAGCCACATTGCTTCGCACACTCACTGCTATATACTCTACCTTTGTGGTACTCGAGGCCACAGAGTTTTGTTTCTTGTTGCATCAGGAAACCATGGCAAACTTCATGGTAGAACATCAACTGAATGTGCTCTTTCGGTCCATTGTACTTTCTGCCTAATCTAAATCGTCATATCCTGCAAACTCAAGTTCATACTTGTTGAAATAATGTAACTGCAAAGTGTATTCTTATTATTATTTGATATATTATTCATTGGATCAATCCCCATTGTGGATTGATCATGTCGGTTATTGTATAAGGACCAAATCCCCTTTTGTGGATTGGTCATAATGTAATTGTAAAAGGAAAAAGAAGAAGTTGGCCCCAGAATATATCAAGAGGCCCCAAAATATAATAAAGGTGGTTATAACCACCCAATTTGAGAAGTCGGCCCTGCCAGTGAAGAGACACTTCACACGTGCCAGATTTGTATAAATAAGGAGGCTAGCGCCTCACTTAGATACACAACTCACTTGCTCATTGAGAGACAAGTTTCAGAACTGCAGTTGGAGAAGAAGGAGAGAGAGTGGTGCATCTTTGGGAGAGGATCTTCTGTATTAGCTTAAATTATCTCTTGGCATTGTATTGGCTTTCTATAATAAGGAAGTTTTGTTGGGTTTTCTTCCTCTAGAGGGTTTCCCAGGATAAATGTTGTGTCTCTTGTGATTGTGTATTTCTCAGTGATCTTGTCTTATTTTTCTATTATCTATTGAAATGCAAAGAACTATAATAATGGCTTAAACATTAACATGGTATCAGAGCCAAGCTGAAGAGAGCATCCTTCACAACAGAAAAGTGAAAAACGTCATTGTTGTCGTACATGCAAATTAGGGATTTTTGATGGTAAATCTTTTCATCCCTAAAACCATCTAGAAAAGTGCACCCTCCCCCAAGTATTACTTTGGCACTCTCAGCACACCTTTTCAGTGGCTAGATCTCCCGGAAAGTGAAACCCTAGTTTCACAAAGTACCAGAAAATCGGAGTACCAGAAGTACCAGAAAACCATAAGCACCAGTCCAGAAATCCGCAGATCAAGTTTGAGGGGGTAAAAGTTGGATTTTCAGAAATCTGACTGCACCAACTTACTCGCCTCAGCTCAACGCATCTATCCCCTAGATCAGAATTTCAAAATTCAAAGTTTGAAAAATTAGGGTTTCCTCATAAAACCCTAAGTTGCAGTTGCAGTCTCAAAACCAATTGCAGATGCAGTACCAGTTGCAGTTGCATCCGTACTACCAGTTGCAGTCACCCTTGAAGTTTTTAAAGAGTTGATAATGATTACCGTTACTGCCAGATGGTGCCACCACCTGTAAATGCTATCAGAGGTATGTACTCACATATGTTTAAATGGTTAAACTTTAAAGAGTATTTGCAGGAGAAGGGATCTCTTGCCATAGATCCAGAAGGATCTAAAGATCCAACACATTCAGAAGAATGATGCAACCTAGGTGTGATTATTCTGATATGCATCCATTTGTTACATTGATCAATGTTGCATCATTCTAACTTTTTCTGAGTCAAGGTATTAGATGGATTAAAAGTTGAGATCATAGAAGTTATCCTCTAACCCAACCTTCTGTCAAGATAGCGTATTGTCTTAGTACTAACAAGTTGAAGAAAGCACTCGTCATCTTGAGTGAAGGAGACTCGGAAGAAAAGCAAGCACTCATTCCTGAGGACAAGGCTCCCTGTTTGATTAATCAAGTTAATAAGATTCAAAGGTACACAAGACAAGTTGATGATTATAGTTGAGATAGCAGTGTTTGTAAAGTATCATACTTGATAGCATGTGAGCATATATAGGTAAATGCTTAACGTAACAATTTTTCTGATACAACTAACACCTCCTCTTGGAAGAATCTTGTGTGTTAGTTCCAGGTTGCCATGGAGGAATGTTTGATCACAACACTATGAGAGTGTTGACCTCATTTCGTATTGTATTTCTTACCTTTAAATCTTGCTTCAGACAAGTTACAAGTGATAGCTCTAAAGGAGCTATTGTGATGATTGTTTGTGCTATTGCTTTATATTATCAAAATGATATTACTCTTGCTTGTTGTTTTGTTGACCTTGCTCCAGGTCATAGGTAATAACCCTGAGGAAGCTATAGTAAAGGTTGCAAAAGGCAACGTGCTAAAGGAGAGACCATAAATGAAGCAATCATCATTGGAAAAGAAGAAGGTGGCTTGCATAAGCTAAAGGGTC
>ML802032.1:244827-264146 GCA_009831015.1 Picea engelmannii
CTACTTGCATTTGGGGAGATAGCAGCAGTACTTGCTACAATGACGAGCGGTGATGGTGTTTGATTGAGTTGAATTAGGTTACGTAACTCAGGTAGAAATGGGCATTTGTTGGTGGGGTGTCCATCTTTCTCACATAGTGCGCAAGGAGGTTGGACGCGTGGGGGGAGTGGATTTGTGGGCTCCTTCTTCTTTCGCCTGCCCCCAGTTGTGGCAGGGAGGTTAGTGAGTGGGGGCGTAGAGGGTATGGTGGGAGTGAGTATGGGAATCGTCATTGGGATTCCTTCTGTTTGGGGGGGAAGGGATGGTTGAGGAACCATCTCTGGTGGATGTAAATACCAAACTGGAATTGCCAACACCATATTAGGGAGGGTAAGCGTTGCAGCCACTTGGAAAGCTTGTACGCCTGGTTGAGGGTAAAAGAAGGGGATTTGAGTAATGGCTTGGGGAACTCTCTCCCAAACTGGGATATGGCCTTGGGGAGAGGTGAAATCATGAATTGGTGGGGTCAATGAGTTCATAAAAGGTTCATGAGGGAGGAGCTCTGCGACTAGTGGGACGTCAGATATGATAGAAGCCTCCCTGGGAGGAAGGGTATCCTCCATGTCAGTTCCTTTGGACGATACGACGCATACCTGATTGGAAGGATGAAGGAGCGGTGGTGCACCATGGTAAATTCCTAATAATGATGGCTCTTTGAAAATTCCGAGACCCATTTCGATGAGTGGGTATGCTTCATGATTAGTGTGGATGAGAATGTTATCGATGTTGGCAGAAGTGTTAGGCTCATAATGTGAAACGTGGTCAATGGTAATGATCTTCCCGTTATGGGGGAACATCATGGTTCGAAAGACGGAAGGGGCAACTGCCTTCATAGCGTACATGTAGCTACGACCAAACAAGATATTATAATCGAGTGGGGCATCGATAACTTCAATGTCAATGAGAATGGTCTTGCCCCCGAGTTCTACAAGGAAATTTTGGAAGAGCCCTTCAGGAGAAGATGATCTTCCGTCATAAGCTCTTAAGGTAATGGAAGATGGTATGAGTTCGGGGGAACCAAGTTTCTGCCATACAGACTTGAACATGATGCATGTGGATGCGCCTTCATCGATGATGCACCAATGAACTGTAATGTTCCGAATTTTTACTGGGATTTGAAAAGCGATTAGAGCGGGGAGGCGAGGTTATTCGCTGTCGAGATCAAATGTGATGAGTTGAGTATCCGCGAGGTCGACTACCCCCAAGGCGGAAAGTAATGATTTCCGCTGAGTGGGACAAATTTGAAGGACTTCTAAGACTGACATAGCAGACGGGGATTATGAGCATCGACCAAACTGTAATTATGAGCCACCCTAGCCTGTGCATTGTCGACATTCCTGCACAATGGGATGCGAGGGATGCGAAGAGGCGTTTTTGCGTTAGGGCAAGGAATCACCAACGGGGGTCCCATTGGTGCTGGGATTGTTTCTGAAGGAATGGGAGGAGACTCAGCAGGTGCAAGGTATTGACGACTACATGTTTGCAGAAGGACTTCTTCCTCACTGGTGAGGAAGATAGTACGATCTGCGAGATTGTTTGGATTGAGATACTATCCCAACTGTGATGGGGTGGGTTTCATCTCCTGTTGGGTGTTCATCACACCCTGGTGTGGAATGGGGTTTTGCAGCACGGCTGGGGGTGGTTGTTGCACTTATTATTGTGGGGCCTGTTGAGGGGTAGGCGGTGCTGGAGGATGTGGTACACTTCCTGAGTCTTTCATCTGTTTAAAATCAGCTATTTGGGAGAAATGATGAGTATAATGACCGATCTCACCGCAAAGGGCACAAGGGAAGGTGGTTCGAAGATTATTGTTATTTTTTCCTTGACGCATGTTGTTATTGCCCCCCTGGGGGTTCTGATTCCCTTGAGTCAGGTTTCCCCCAGTAGGTTGGTTCTATTGGGGGTGATTCCCGCCTTGACCTGGGTTGCTATTGTTCCTGTTTTTTCCTTTCTTTTTGGCATTATTTGACTGATGGGTCGGATTTTCTGCATTCAATTGTTCAAAATTTTGATATTGCTAAAGGGGAGAGGGTTGAACAAAATTCACCCTTGCGTGAGGGTGTGGGGGAGCCATGGGCTGTGGAGGACCAGGGAATGGAAAGTACGGATTCAGTGGGGGTAATGATCTGTAAGGTACATAGGAATGTGTGGCGCTTTCGCTAGTACTTAGAGTATAAGTTGAGGTAGACGGAGTACCAGAACTTGTTTGGATAGGTGGGTGTATTGTGGGTGTCGACGGTGGCCCACTGATGGGTGGAGAAAGAGCAACAGGGTATGGTTGTTGATAAGGGGGTGGAGGGTAATAAGAGGTTCCCCCATATGTCAACAGATATTGAGGTGTGCCATACATTGGTGGTTGTTGGGGTTGTGGACTGTGGTGCGTGGTATTACCAATCAATCTATCTATTGAGTGAGACATCCCAAGTTTGTCTTGACCAAATGGCATGGGTTTTGGGAGATCAGGAAGTATTGTGTACAAGTACCCTGATTGTGAATAGATGAGGTCGTATTGTTGAGCCTTACTGATGGCCTCTTCTTTCGATTGAGGGAAGGTGGAAGCCACATCTTTACTGAGGAGAGAGACAAGTGATCTGAGAAACCAATCAAGACATTGTTGTTTGGTGGTTTCGGCTTTGTACAAACTACATCGTCAATGCCACTTGTGAATGTGATCAGCGATATGTGTGGCTGAGGTTTGTTTAAAATTAGAGAGTAGTTCAAGACCATTGTCATGGCGGATTGGTAATTGGAAGAAGGTAAAAAATGCTTTGGCCAAGGACTCAAAAGTCGCATGGAATCCTGATTTTTCGTCTACATACCATTTGGTTGATGGGTCAGTCAGCGTGCATTGAAATAATCATAGTCGGATGGAATCATCCATAATGTTGTTGGAAGAGCACCATAGGTGGAAAGTCATGACATGGTTGGCGGGGTCATCCCCTACCTTTCCTTCAAACTTGGGGATATCTGAAGGTAGTTTGGTGGGCACTGCGGGCCATGTGGAATCATGCAATATAGGATCATTTGTGAGTTTGCTTAGATATTGTATGTTAAGAGAGGCCAAATATGGCATCTGGAGTGGTGGCGGAGGATTAGTTTCATCCATGGTGTGAGTGTTCTGTGAACCTGACCATTAAGGGGGGCTAGGTGGGTTGGTACTTCCCCCTTGAGAGGAAGTTGGCCCCTCGCTTTCGTGTAAAGGAGAGCGAGTGGACGGTGGCCCTTGGGAAGTGGACCCAAGTAAGGTGGAACGAAGCAAAGCTGATCCTAAGACAGTGGCACTCACCGGGGTGTGAGAAGATGGGGCTGATGAGTTGGCAAGACTAGTAACTCCCCCTAAAATAGGAGGGAGGTTTAGCAAGCGTCTGGAACGACAGGGGTTTTGTGGGTCCCCTATGACGTTCGACTAGATGAGTGGATGTGTGCAAATTGTGGTGAGAGTAATAAATAAACAAGAGCCTTTGTTGCAATTTTTGAACTTTACATGATATATATCTAAATCAAATGTAATCAGAAGTGTATCATAAAGTATTTTGAAAAAGAAGCATATATGTGGATAAGTGGGTTTTGTCCACGTGGGGGATCAAAGAAATAAAATGATCGTGTCCTAAAAGACGTAATGTCCTTCCTCTCAAATAGAACTGAACCTTCCAATAGTACTCAACAGTGGGGTCTGAAGTCACCGGAAGAGAAACTAGTGAAGGATGAAATAATCAGTTATAATGAGGGGTAAAGGGGGCATATCCTGAAAGAGCTGGCAATATTTCCCAATAGCCACACAAAATACGATCAAGGTGCAATTGCAACCCATAATTGCCACCTGGGTAGATGTCCTAAAATTTGATCACCAGGTACCTCGGTCAAAGTGCGGCATTTAGATTTTCGGCCTAAGAAATGGGTCACTGGCTGGATCCCGTCCAAGAAGTGGGTGCCTCAAGAGGGGACGCGCAGAACAACCGGACCTCGACCTTCAACCCTTCATGGGTATCTCCCTGCCTTATGGTGTTAGGAACACTTGACTTGGAGGATTTACAGTTCCCTATTTGACAACTTCTATTGTTTTGACAATGTGAGAACCAGATAACAGGGAGTTATTTGGATACCTATCCCCAAAATCCTACCTAGACTAAAAAACTTCTTTTGGCACCGCCTGTGGAGGAAAACTTAGTGAGTTTTTAGAAAAAATTCAGATGTGGTTTGTTTGAGAGACTGGGGGTGTGAGTCAATCTTGTTGAAATTAAATGGGAGTGGATAGTTTCGTCAAGAAAAGGGTGGAGTGTTTCGTAATCCCTTTGGAGGAAACTTACTTTGACCTCCATGTTTCGAGATGAAAACTATGTGAGTGATAAGTAACTTTTGTGTATGAATGAGTGAAAGTGTGCCAATGTTTTAATGAATTAGGTGTCACCTTGCTTCACGTGGACTTCGCTTGGTCCTTTCAAGTGTTGATTACCTAATTAACTAAATGTCTTTGGTACAACCTTGCGTAATTCAAAAGTCCCTAGGAAGCTAGCATGTGGACATATGGGTCCTTTACTATTTCTTTAACTCCCTATTGTGATTTAATCTAAGAAAGCTTTGAAACTATCCTAGATTGTGATCATGTGGGCATGTATGGGCCCATTACAAAACCTTTAAACTTCCCTAGTGATTTAATCTAAGAAAGTGAATTTCAACACTATCTTATCTTTGTAGCATGTGGGCATGTATGGACCCGTTACAATCTTGAGATGTGTTTGAAAAATAAACTAAGAGGAGTCCCGAGGGGGGCTGTTGTCCTCTCCTAAAGGTTTTAATCTTTTTAAGGGAGATGAAATTGTCCTACAACCTTTTTTTTATTCTCAAGGTCGCTTTGAAGCGCGAGAGAAGAGCATACTAAACGTTTGTTATCCAACTTCTGGTCCCAATGCAAGTTTTATGTGATTACAAATGATTCCAACTTATACTTTTAGTCAAAGCAAGCCATCCATGTGGAAAAATAAAAGCAAAAGAGGAAATAATGATTTTAAACCCTCTAAGTACCTACGTGTTTTGACTAATCCCTTTATATGAAGAGGGAACTAAGTGTGGTGCAAATTACAACATGCATGAAATCATTTTTAAGAAGGCTAGGGGCCTTCCTCAAATCACAAAAAATCTTACAATGTGTATTTTTTTGCACAGGTGCGCGGGTCTCAGAGTAGACAGAGGCTCTCTGAGTGCCTGTGCGCAAACTGAAACAAACTTTTGGGCTCAGGTGCACAGAACAACACAGTAAGTTTGGCGCACATGCACACGATGCGCAACTGTGGGCCAATAAACTCGCGCACACCAGACACAGAGCCGTGAAGAAAATTCAGGATGGAATTCTCTCAATTCAGCTTTGAATTGGGTGTTTTGCAGGTCGACTTGGGCCGATTAAGGTACCTGCAAGTTAAATAAACCAAAATAAGAGCTAAAAAAACCTAAATGGAGTAAGAAATTGATACCCTGCCCCAGTGGAGTCGCCAATCTGTTGCGCCTCTTTTGTCACCTAAATTAGCAAAACAGAGGTGCTTACAAGCTTAGTTGGATTAGCTAAGCAAGACAGCGGTAAAGGAAAGGGTTAGAAAAAGAAACATAAAAGACTAAGCTAAGAATTAAACTAAGAAATAAAAGAACAACTAAACTATTGAGCATAAGGATATAAGAACAAAAAACCAATAAGACTCATGTCACCAATGGCAAGGATTGTATTAGTGAAAGAAAACACCAAGAAGAAAAAGGACTTTTGGTCCCTTCTTCCTCCAAGGGAGGGCTCTTGGACCCCCACAACTGAGCTCTTCTTACAACTTTGAAAGAAATGGTGAAAGAATCCCAAGCTAATCCACTCAAGAGGTGAGATGAATTGCCCAAATGTAATTATGCTAGTATACTCTTGATGAGAAAAGAGGATTCCCCAAGAGAATAGCAGCAACATAACCTTGCAAATGAATTCCTTGAAAATGTAGTGCACCCATGACCTTGTTTTATAGCATCACTTTGAGGTATTGTGCAACCATCTTTTAGTGTGAAAAGGGGTTTTTTAGGGCATTTTTAGGTCTTTGACCAGCCACCCAGTCAGATCCAGCCGAGATTTGGATGTCAAATCAAATTGGAAGCTGAACCAGAAGTGGGTGGGAGGCCAACCAATCTCATAAATGCGTCGTTCTCAGATGTGTGCGGCTTTTAGCGACCATAGTCACGCATCGTGCGCATGTGCACTTTTCTTGTGTTTCTGGTTGGCACATGTGCGCGCGCGCCCTGTGTAGTCATAACGCACCTTAATTTTATCACTGGTTGTATAGTTTTGTACCTTTTGGAAATGCGTTTGTGATAATTTTGGTCCATGGGTGACCTCATAATTGTTTGAAGATGTTGGATTCCTGTAACCATTTGCGGATGAAATTTCAGTGATAACAGTCTGTGTAATAAAATATTGTATATATATGGTTTCTTTGTGAAAAGTATATGGTCCCTATCTCAGGTATTGTTTTGAATCAGATTGTTAGCTTTTACAGAATTTGGTCCTTCTCATATTTTGTTATAAGTTTATAAAAAAAGAGGAGCACCACCTCTCTAAAAATGCAGGAGGATTCATATCCTCGTGAGGTTGACCTTAAGGCCGTAAAATAATCTTTTAGATAAACAACTCCATAGCACAAAAAATAGGTACTAGTCATGTCAAGATTCAACCATTGAATTTAATTTATTTTGGTATTTTCATGAGCTTGTTGAATATTTAAGGGTTGAAGCCTTACTAAATTTGATTAGAACTCCCCCTTGAGCTAGAAAAGAACCAACCAAAAGTGAGAGAAGATTTTCCATGGTAACAATGGGTAGCCTTCAAAGTTACTCCAATCTTGTGTTGATGATATTACTGGGTTTGTGTTTTAAGGTGCAGGTTTGAAGGACAACATTACCTATAGCAATAAATGGTTTTTTTTTTTATCTTGGCACTTGTTTATCCAAGGTCTCTATACTCGTGAGAAGCTTCCCAAGTTTGAGAAGTTTTGGGATGATTTCATCCAAAAGAAAATCAATCTAGGGACAATTTCAACCAGAGTGGAGAAGACTCAGAACCTACCCCTCATGGGGAAAATGAGGGAAGGAGGTAAGATAGGAGGACCCTAGAGGGGTTAGAAGGGAAAGGAGGAAGAATAAATTTCTTTCAAACAAGATAAGAAAGACTTGCGTCACATGAAAGGTTTCAAGTGCCAAGATGGGACACTTTTCATCTCAATGTCCTGAGAGGGAGAAAGCCAACAACAACAAAAGAATTTTGTAGGGAGTGCAAAAGCTTCAATCGAAGCAAATGAGTTAGCATCCAAACTTGAGAATTTTTTTGCATGGCATCATGCCTTTCCACTAATATTGTTTTGTGTGTAGGGTGGAATGTGAACAATGGAGGATACAAACACATAACCTTCAACAAGAAGGCATTTCGAAAGCTTCAAGAACAATATGATAGTGTATATGAGTTAGGAAATGATGTTACTTACACAATGATTGAAGTGGGATCTATCTCTTTTCACATGCCTTCAATTGATGTTCTAGAGTTGAGTGATGTTTTGTGTGTACCTAGTTTAATGAAGAATCTTATTATAGTTTCTTATGTCACAAAATCATAGTGTATGGATGAGTTTGATTACCAGTGAGTGATCACTAGAAAACACAACCCGGATCCTAATCGAGTTTTTCCTATAGGAGTGTGTGAAGGTGGTTTTTACATGATGCTAGCATATTCAAATAAGCATGATACTTTGGTGCATCACAGCAACTGATAGTGCAAGATTTGGCACAAGAGATTTTGTCACCTCCATAATGGAGCATTACCTCCCTTGAAAGACATCGTGTAGGGACAAGTCCAATTTCAAGATCGAGAACATTGGAGTGTGCAAGGATTGTGCACTAAAAAAACATGCCAATGTTTCTTTTCCAAGCAGTGAACATAGATAAAGAGACATTATTGATCTGATTCATTCATATGTATGTGGACTAATGTCTTTAGCTTCATTGACAAAAAATTTATACTATCTATTTTTATTAGTGATTCCACTAAGAATACTTGGATTTGTTTTATGAAGGCTTATGATGAAGCACACAAGAAGTTCACAAAATTCAAAGCCATGGTTGAGAATTAGACGGGTTGGAAGTTAAAGGTGTTAAGGTCTGGTAATGGAGGAGAGTACCCCTCCAAGGAATTTGATGTGTTTTGCAAGGAAGAAGGGATCACAAGGGTGTTGACAATGCCATACAACCCGTGGTAGAATGGGATTGCATAGAGGAAGAACCAATCCATCATAGAGACAACAAAATATATGATTTACAACATGGATTTTCCATGTGTCTTTTAGAAGAGGCTTGAAATATAGTTGTAATATAAATTTTGAACATATGTCCTCACATCATACTAAAGGATGAGACTCTATAATAAGCCTTTGCTAGTGAGAAACCTTAGGTATCACACTTTTGTTGTCTTGTTTATATTCATGTGACTAATAAGAAAAGGACTAAGTGTAAACCCTCAAGCATCAAAGGTATATTTATTGGTTATAGTGAGACTCCCAAGGTTCATTGGATCTATATTCCAACACAACAAAATACAATGGTAAGTCAAGATATTAAATTTGATGATGATGGATGGTCCTCTAGGTGTCAGAAACCTTTGGCAAAGGTTGAAAGAGAAAATATTAATGTCCCAAACATTGATCAAAAAGAAGAAGAAAAATCATATTCATATTAGCAAGGTTTTGATGAAGGAATAGATGGATCGGTGCCATCCAATTCAATCATGAAGCCAAGATGGCTTACCCAGACATTGCAAGAGGCGCGTGAACAAACGGGAGCACATAAAGCTATGTTTTAGGTGAGTAAACCTCTTAAGAAGTTTCATATTCATGTTGCATTAATGACTTCCATCCATATGATAGAACCTTGTAGTTGTACAGAAGAAGTTGAAGTGCAAGTATGGTAGGATTCCATGACCAAGGACCCTAAGGTTTGGGAGATAGCTCCAAAATCCAATGTGGAATCTATGATTGATTATGAGAATGTAGTTGTTGACAAAGCCTCCCTTGAACAAGGGAAGTATAACTTAAATATTCATGAGGATTGGAGATGAAGGAGAGACTTGGTTTGGTGAGCACCTTCCTCACAGAGAGAGAGTGTTAGAATTTACTTGTTTCCTCAATCATTGTTCTCATTTAACAGTTGTGTAACAACTACAACGAATCCTTCACCTCAGTTCATGTGCACAATTGTGAGAGCTAGAATGAAGGTGCAACAATAGAAGACACGTGGTCAATGGAGGCACAACAAATATGTAATTGAGATAGAGATGCATGCATGCACTATTCTTAGATGCTGAATTTATTTTTAGTAGATTTATATTCTTAGGCACTACCTTTTCTTATTTTAGAAAGTGTTTTCTAGTTCTAAGTTTAGGCATTGTTTTATCTTTCATTAGATGTTGTATTAAAATAGGAAAAGTGCAAGGATTTAGTTTATGGTGTATTTCTCTAGGAGTGAAGCACTTAATTCCAGGGCACAAATTCATGTATGCTAAGCACAATATCTGTTGATCATCATTTTGGTCAATAGATATTATCTGGCAAAGCATTGTCATGCTATCCTACTATTTTGAAACTTTTTTCCTAAATATTGAATGCTCTCATCGAGTCATCTCTCCAAGTAATTTTGTTTGGTATCCTAAATGTAGGATCTTAGCTAGCTTGAAGTCATTTTGGGGTTTGCATAACTTAGGGAGTCTTTGAATTCTATGAGATATTCTCTAATTTATGGATGGTTGGATAACTATAGCCAGGTAACAACTTGTTGTCTCAGTACACGTGATGTTACAAGCTACACTTTATAGATTGGCCTAGATCAAGAACATGGATAATGATCAAAATGTGTGGTAGTCTCAACGTAGTCACTTTACTTGGAAACCTAGGCTCTTGTTTCCTTTTCCATACTTCATATTTCTTATGCATTTGAATGTCATTTTATCATGATTTCCCACCATTTGCAATTGGCCCTATTAATCTCACACCATTGATATCATGCTTCTGGTCAAGATCTTGTACTTGGATTTCATTCCTATTATTGCTTTGTACAATTTGTAAAGAATCTTCAAGCCCAAATAGGCTCAATTTCCTAGTCTCGTGCATCATTCACCTTGCCCCTTGCACTTTTATGCAAAACAAGGTTTGAAATCAATACAAAAAAGGATATATTATCTACAAACCCGACCCAAGTGATATTCAAATGATAAGCCAAAGCCAAGTGGAGACTAAAACCCAAGCCTTATGATCATTGCATCATTCTTTGAACCAAAACATGGCCTTCAACCTTCTGCATTATTTTCACAATAAGCTTTGTTATAATCCAAGTGACCTTTTTTATTTTATACACACCATAGGAACCTATTCCAAACCATAAACATTGGAAAATATAAATCTACTTCCAAGTTTGTTTCCATGTCTTCCTTACCAAAAATAAGGGTTTTCCCCGCTATCATATCCTACCACATAGGACCAAGCCCTACCAAATGAAAAATAACAAACAACTACTAAGTCAAAGTCCAAGTGCAACACCAACTCAAGCTAATCCATATGCCATGCACTGCGCACAAAAAAGATAAAGAGTAAGTTGTTTATTTAAAGAGCCATAACCACTCACACACATTGCATGTGAGATTTCAATTTAGTAACAAACAAGGAGACTAGGCCATATGCACACCATATAACACTTGAACAATAGAATCATGGGGGCTTTACCTTGTTGACCAATATCTTATCACGTTCATTCATAAAGGGGGTTTTAAAATTGTGAAAAATGGAGTCAATATATTGTAGGTATTGGGGGGGATGTAGGGTACAAGGGGGTTTATAGATATTGGGGGGTATAAAAATGGGTATTTGGTAAAAACAAGGGATATATAGTAAAATAGGGATTATTTTTATTAGAAAGATGTATTGGGAGGGGGGTCAACAAAAGGATTTTGGGAGGTATTTATCAATATATAGTAAAATTAGAGGTATTCTTTAATACCCTATAAATGAAGGCACTATGCCATAGGTTGATTGAGTGGATAGCCCATGAATAGAATGAATAGATGCATTGAGAGATTATGTCGACCTACTAACAGGTTTGAAGGAGGTGTTGATCTCAAGCTTGTTGAACTAAGAGTTTATAAGATGGCTCAGCTCCAAGCAAATCCAAGACATAGTTGAAGGCATAGGGCATAGTGGAAATATGATTATTTGATAAATTTTGATATATTTGATCATACAAACTAATAAGCCATTGATTATTATAGCCTACTATTCGCTTGAGACACTTCCAATCTAAGCACTACAAATGCATTATGTAGTTAATGAGGTAGATCAAATTTTTACAAGTTGATATATCGATTTGAAGGAGCTTCACTTATTTGGTTTATCACCATCATTCGTCAACATGATTAATTGTGATTTGATCAAGGTTGAACTCTTAGACCAAAGATGGAAACAAAGTTACCGAATTAAAAATAACTGTGACCTCAAAACGATAACTCTAGTGCAAAAAACCCATATTTTTTGTCAAAAACACCAAAATCAACCCCCGTTTCAAAAAATGGTGCTACCGATAGCAGCTCTTTTTTGCAGGGTGGTTAAAATTGACCCTCAAATCGAAAAGTGATGCTACCTGTAGCACCCTTCTAATTTTTGGAGATAAAATTGTGACTTAATTGAAACAGTGGCCCTGATCATTGTACTGTCACAAACAAAGAACTTCAAATTAGCTTGTAAATCAAAAAATGGTATTTTATTTATTAATCAATTTTATTTTATTTTTTAAATTTACATTAAAAATAAATAAATTGAAAAAAGAAGCTCCACATACATGTTTCTTTTTTTCTTTAAAGCAAAAAAAAAAACACATTTCTCTATTTAATTTTTTTAAAGAAAAAGAAAACATGTTTTCAGACAAAAAAAACAACTTTTTTTTGTAAGTATCTATATTAATTATGAACAGAATTTACATATATATGGACATGAGAGTCCATGTTGTTCCAATCCCACAGAGACCATGACAATCCCTTTGGCACAAGACCACAAAAACTAAAAAATAAACATGCCCTTGAGGGGAAACCAGGCCCTGTCATGTAGCAACTGATTTAAAAGCCCAAAAACATAAATCCTAGCAGATCCTTGTTTATCATTACAGTTCATTATAGCTTCAAAAACTAGATAGCATAATAAAGACCTAATATTAGAGTAATAGATATCACTTTTCATGCAGAGCCTGAGAGAAAGTAAGCGTAAATAAATATTTCATAAAAGATTTTCAATTTAATGTTTAACAAAATTATACTAACTAATCACTAACCATGCTTAAATGACATGACATAACTATGGTGAAACACAACCACCATAAAGAAAAGACTATGCAAATCCAATTTTGAAATGAATGAAATTTAAGCTCACAAGGTTGTGTCATTGTGTTAACAATTATTGCGCCAAATTGCGGAGGTCATCGGAAACTTTGCGCTAGGTTGCGCATTGAGTTTTTGTCTATCTTTACACAAAGTTGTGCAGTCATACTCCTTGGTTTTTAAAATAATTCTTTAGATTTGAACTTAATTATATTCCTAATTCGCATAAGTTTTACGTTCATAGATATCCATAATTGCATTAGATTATTGAATTTAACCACCAATAGTTGGTTCCCAATTGTCAATTGATAAAATATAATTATAAACATGGATAATTATAACTTAAAACCTAGATCTTATTGCATTCCTTTATGTAATGAATAAGTATTCAACCTTTTAAAATCGATGTACACTTTACCAATATTATTATTATATATCCATGAATATCATAAATCATATCATTATTGTAAAATGATTTTAAATATGAAGTTCTATATGGAATAATATTTATCACAATATTACTATTATAGTATTTGTAAATTCCATCATTATAAAACTAACATTTTGCAACCTTAACATTATAACTAAAACAATATTGTAACCCTTGATATTATAATTGGTCACCATCATGTCTATAACTTATATTACATTACTAACAAAATGATTATTAAACTTTTACACAATGGGTGTGTATAACAACTTGTTACCTTATTTATTGTTGTAAAGATTTTTAAATCTCAAATTTATACAAGAATCTTTTACGTATTACTAACATACTTCTAGAATTACTATAATTGGTAACATACTTCCAGAATTACTATAGTTGGTGTGAATTGGTTGTATAATTTAATAGTTTAGCCGTATATAATAATAATAATCTATTTTTAAGGTCATGATCAATCCAAACAGGTGTATGAGACCTCCTCTGTCCAACAATTTGACTGATAAAATCTACGAAAATCAATTAACTATAATTAATTAAATAACTATAATTAAATAAATATATATTCAATTTATTCCCAACAAAATTTTGCAATTTATAATTTGAAAAGTACTCTTATGCAATTGTTGAGTTTATAATTAAAATTAAATTAAATTTAAGTGCAATGATTGATATTCCGATTTAATCTCATCTAAACACACTTCCATTTTCAAAAAGTAATTCACTTGTATAACCCTACTTAATAAATTGCTCTTACCGTTTAATTTAAGTATCCTTAAATATAAATTAAATAATTTCCACCGAACTATATCGATCATTTCATATATATATAATTTCCACCCTAACAAATATATATATAAATATATAATATATATAACTTTGCGTTTCCTAAATGAAGAACGATGCAATCAATCTACTCCATTAATATGTAAGTCATAACCATCTTATGGATAGGAAGTCAAGAATAATTCTAATAGAAATAATTAAAATAATGATTTGAATATCAATGTCTTCGTTATTAATCAATAAAAGAATTGATTGTAACAAGTTCTTTAAAGGTTTTTGAGGTAAAACAAATTTACATAACATTTTTAGATTCTCTGTCCCATTGTCATATGATCAATTTTAATGACTATGTTATTAAATTATCGATTTATAAGTTAATTTGAAGTTCTTTGTTCGTGATAATACCAATGATTGAGGCCACAGTTTCAATTAAATCACAATTTTATCTCCAAAAATAAGGTTGCTACATGTAGCGTCACTTTTCGATTTGAGGGTCAATTTTAACCACTCCGCAAAAAAAGGGTTGTTGACGTTTGAAAGTGCAACGTTGGATACTATGCTCGCAAATGATTGTCAAGCTTTATTATTTAACTATATTAATGATATGCTAGTAGGTGGGACCCCTTGTTTAACTTATGTCACTATGATGGAGAAGCGATACTTAAATTTTGTTTGCTTATTTATTGGTTGCGACACAGTTTCTACAGCTCATTTGCTTCAAATCATGGTTAAAATGCTTATGATAATATGTTGTGGGCAAGGTGATTAAATCAAGGAACAATATGATCTTGATTATCTCTCGCGAAATATGATTATGTTGCCTTTTGGATGAAAGAATTACACTCTAGTTTTAATTTTGATATTGTATATTGTCCATAGCAATGTTGGGTGATCACCTCGACCCTTGCTACTATTGTTATGCGCATTGGTTTGAATTGCAATTTGGTTGTGTTCCTAGCAAGTTGTCATATGAGAAATATGGATAGTGGCAAGGGGTGGCGCACTTTGGAATACCGCGCATCTTGCAAATTGTAACATGGCAAGTTTGGAATATTTGGTTGTATCAATGGTTTTGAATGTTAATGGTATGGTGAGCTAGCTAGTGGGTTTGGTTCGTACTAAGCCATGAATGAAAATCTGAAGGAAGAAGGGATGTGCAGTAAATGCACCTCACTCAAACTCGCCTTGAGCCTGCCACCCTAGTCATTCTTACATTTTTGTTTTGTTAGTTGTTGTTGCTCCGCCTTGCCCGGTCGTGGAGGAAGTATACAACCCTGGTTTTTTCTCCTTACACAATCTTTTACAGGTATGGGGTTTTCTTACTTCTCCATCCATGAAATTCGCTCTGCCCTTAAATCAAAATGTTGGCTATGGTTTCTCGTCGTATGTGTATTTCTCAAGCTGTTATGAAATATTTTAGACTGTGTATTGGTTATTTGCAAGGTTTTGCTTCATGTGGTGGTTGTATTTGAGCCATGGTGTTAAAGGAATAGTGTGGTGTCTTTTACTATGCATGATTGTTCGCATTTCTTTGTTATGGAAAAGAATTAAGTTTGGAACCCCCGRACCTGCCCTACCTCTGGTTCRTGTTTTGAGTTTTTCATATTCGTAACTCCTCATCGCTTCCTATCTGTGGGTTATTTGTACACCCCATCGACTTTTTGAGTTACGGTTTCGTGGTTAATATGCCCCGCCTTGGTCACTGCSCTGTGAATGTTTAAGTGAAGTATGATGAAAGACTAAAACCTTTTGTGCCTTGTCCTGGCCAAACCCTCAGTTGTTAGCCTGTCTTCTTATGACCTCACTGTCATTGTTGTGTGGTGAACCTTATGCAAATATGAGGACATTGCTTCCCCATATTTTGGTGGGAGCATTATTCGTGTTATTTCGGTTTGGGCACGGGTTTTAATTGGTCACTTGTTATGCTGTGATGAAAGAAGTGTTGGATTCACTTATTCTTTGGAAGTTACAGTTTGTTTATATGAAGCTCATGAAATCGATAGCAATGTTGTGAATTATTGTTATATTATCCATGATCAATTATAATAATGAAAAGCACATGTGGAGTAAGTTTTATGTGCTATGCAACTGCCAAACCCTCTGTTTGAATTGCCCCACTATCTCTAACACTTATTGTCATTGACATATCTCGAACCCTACACATTACAGTGAAGGCGTTTCTTACTCCAGTTTGAAGTTTGATGAGAGCATTGTTCTTGCTCGATTACTGGGGCACGAGTTTAATTGGTCTCTTGCTTGGAAATTGTGGAAAGAGTCTTGTACTCACCTATTCATTGGAAGTTACAATCTGTTGAAGCTTACGTTCTCGATAACAAATGTTATTTATCTTGGTTAAATCGTCATTTTTTATTGTTTGCGAAGGCATCCGTGTTTGAAATGTCTGATGCTCAAACTGAATAACACTGCCCAGAATGAAATTAAAAGAGGTTGCATTGAACGGTGGTTTGATTTAATGATGGATGTGAATTTTTTTTGGGGAGCACTGTGCGTGACCCTGTGGGTTTTAAAGGACCATTGTTGGAGTTGATGTTATGAATCGTGGCTCATCCACTCTAAGATTAATGTTGTATTCTTGTAGCGATTATGATGTTCTTCATCGTTTCTGTTATATAATGATAATATTGTTATAATGGTTATTGTGGTTAAATTTGTATGGGCATATCAGATAGTTTACTGTGTAAAACAATTCGAAGGCCAGTGAGCAATTTTGTTAAAGAAGGCATCAGTTTGGATTATTGTTTTAGAAACAGAACACTGTTTAAAATTCAAAATTTTGGACAGAGATATATTTTGATTACATCAGAGATAGCGTGTTTTGATTTTTCACTTGAACAATATCTGTAAAGTTTTCCTCTCATTCTACCATTTTTCGCTAATTACACTCCCTCCACAATCCCGATTTCACTTATTGCATCCCTGTTATGTGATATAAATTTTAAAAGAGAAGTTTGTGTGGAAGTGAAAGAAAGAACATAGCAAGGGTTGAGGATTGATATTCTTGATATTTTTATATACACAGTTAATTGTTTAGTTAATTGTTGAACAATATTCGTATATTGATTCTCTCCATGATACCATTTTCCGCTAATTACACTCCCTCCATATTTCCCATGAACCCTGTCATTCCTTGTTCACATGGAAATTAATGAATGATGTGTTATAGATGGATTTGCATGTATCTCGTGTCAATTTTGGAGCCAACTTTTGATTCATATAAGCAGAGTGTCACCTATGGTTTATTAAAAACTTCATTACTAACAAATTGTTGCTATAGGATGAGATTTTTCAGTAGAGGCAGCAATGGTCGAAATAACAGACGTAGGGGAAGTTGGAATCGAGGTCATAGGAGGCCTAGATTTTCTATCAATTTTGACGTTGACCCGCAAAAATTGAACCAAATATTCCAAGTTGGGTTCTTTAATTGGGTTGGCCATGGGATAATGCACCCTCGACTAGAAAGACCCCCTTTCCAACCTCCTCATAATATTATCGACATTCTCGTTCCTCCACACGTGTCTTTGCAGCCCGAAGTCCTCGCAAATGACGGTTGGCAAGAAATTGTTCACCAACCTATCTCTCACCATCGTGGTTGGCCCATTATGTCATTGCCTTTACCTCCACTGGTTGATCCCAATGCTCAAATTTCATGTGTTGTTTCTCCAGTTCAGTCTTCACATGCCAGTAAGAGATTAAAAACTAATATTCCCTAACATGTGCAAGACAAAGGAAAAGCAGTTGCCTCCCCTTCTTCTCCCTCCACTGATTCCTCTAAATCTGTGTCTTCTCTCCTTCATTTAAAGGATGATTGCTCCCATGCGATCAACGAGATACTGCCCCAAGGGTCCAATCAACCACAGGTTACTTCAGAAAAGTCTAAGGGAAACAACAGTGAAAAAAGAAAAATTGTCTCACAAAGTGACAAATATGGTTTTTATATTATGTTTCATGTAATTCAATTGATGAGGACAGTGTTTAATGGTTTTCAGCATATTTTGGACAACAAGCCCTATTTTTTTATATTTTGTGGATAATGTGGATATATATTCTTTTTGGATACGATATAAATTATTGTTGATATTTAAATATCCAGTATAAAAGATATTCAAGGGAGTTACAAGGGTGACATATGGTTTAAATGATTATCTTTTGTGTGTTATATTTCATGATTTAAAAAGAAGAAATTATGGGAGTCACAAATGGTCCCACCTACTTAGTTATTATTAATTAAGACCCTTAATTATATTATTAGTATTTATTTCTCATAAACTAATTAGTTAAGTTAAATCAACTTAACTAAAGAAAGTAGTTGAACTACTTCAACTTATTGGGAAAGAATAAAAGTTCAATTAGAAGAAGAGACAACAGGGGAATAAAAGGAGAAAACAAGACTAAGGTTTGCTCTTTAGTTACATGAGATAGTTTCAGTTTTCATTCATTTCTGAGTTTATTCGAAAACCTAATTCTCTTGTTGACAGCAGGGTCTTATTGTAGACAACAAGATTCAAAACTAAACCACACTTTTCATATGCTTGTTTTAGAGGTGTTGATTCATCCTTGATAGTCTGTGTATTCTTGTTTGTTTGTGAACTAATTTTCATGGCTAATAAATGATATCTTGCAAAGTCAAAATGGCAGCAGTTTGTAGCAAGTTCATCCAGATTATTAATTTTAGTTTTACTTTACTGTTAGAGTCTTTTTGTATGGTGTTCATCGGAGATCTCTAAATCAGACTTTGGTCCATAGCCTCCCAGGGGTTTTGTAAAGAGAAAAACACTTTTGGTATCTCAAAATGAAATAAAATCATATTGTTATTCTGTCTCATACATGTGTTTTCATGACTTGCTTACTTTTTTGCTTTTGATCTCCATGCTTACTTTATAGTAAAATCTGTGTACATTACAGTAGCTTTTATAAATTTTATTTTATATTGCAACATATTTAAATTATAAAATCAGCCTCAGTCCTTGTAATTAATACTTGCGGATTGAGTGAATATTTTGAGGCTATAAACCCCGGGTGATATTCCCAACTATCTTTCCTAGCCAGACAATATTTTAAAATGATTGAGTAAGGTAATCCGTACCTTTTTCCTCAACAAGGGTGCTACCGATAGCACCATTTTTTGAAACGGGGGTAAAAAATGTGACCTCTAAAAAATGAGAACTTTGGAGAGTTCTCATTAAGTTGGTAACTTTGTTTGGAGTGGACTTGAGTCCATAAAATTTTAGAGAATGCAATTCTAGAGGGTTTCATTCCTATTAAGGATTTTCTCTTTCGATGTGTTAGATGATTAGGTGATCAAATTTGTGATTTATCTTGGACTAAAATAGGCATGACCATCTTTGCCAAAAAAACTTGCATAGAATCAGTGAAGCACATTATGCAAGCTTATAGGCCTTTACTCCAACGCACTTGCATTTCAGGATTATGCCCTTGCCCTTGCTCAAAGTTGTGTAGTGGGGCTTCTACCCTTTACATTAGTTACTATGATCAATGAACCTGTGCCTCTTGCAAGAAATTAATAGTGTATACTCCATCAGTTTAAAGGTGTGATATCAAAAGGTATTTATAACTCCTCTCACCTCAAATATAATTGCAAAAGTAATCTCTACA
>ML802032.1:276891-290759 GCA_009831015.1 Picea engelmannii
CAGTTGAAGAAGAAGGAGAGAGAGTGGCGCATCTTTTGGGAGAGGATCTTCTGCATTAGTTTAAGTTATCTCTTGGCATTGTATTGGCTATCTATAATAAGGAAGTTTTGCTGGGTTTTCTTCCCCTAGAGGGTTTCCCAAGATAAATGTTATGTCTCTTGTGATTATGTATTTCTTAGTGATCTTGCATTATGCTATTGTTATCTATTGAAATGCAAAGAACTATAATAATGACTTAAACATTAACACAAAACAATGCTAGATTTCTAGAGATGATTAGTAATGGTTCATTCTAATTTATTGTTCCCCTTGGTGGAATAACCCGTGTCGGTCTAGAGTTTGTTGATTCAAGATAGAGTTGTTCTAGAATCTGCTTAGATTCATAATTGATTTCTAACTACTCCTCAAGTCTTTAAATACATGCTCACACAAGAAAATAGGGAGGAAGAGAGACAAAGGAGAAGTATGCTAAGAGCCAGTGTCTAGTTTCATTTGCTATTTTCATCTTTCATTCAATTGTTTCTAAGGCACTGAACAACATCTTTGATAGTAGGACGTCGTCCAAGGGTGTAATGTTGTGAGGATTTGAGCCCTACCTCTGCTTCTCAAGTAAATGTTGCTTTCTTGCAGTTCCTTATTAGTAGTTAGTCATTTTGGTTTAACTAGGCACTAATTTGCAAAAAAAATGTAGAAGCAATGTATCTTTCATAGCAGGTTTACCAATTCTCCTGAATTCAAGAGTCATCGCTCTTACTTTTGCTTTATTTACCTCGAGGTTTTTTTTGTATGGTCCCTGGAAACATTGAGTCACGCTTTGGACAATCTTAGTCTAGTCTTTCATAGAATGAAGAAAGAGGTTGGTTTTTTGTGATGAGATATATTATATGGAACATTTTTTTAATAAGAATTAATTCTAGACTTTAGCTTTGATATTTTGGCAATCATTCAATTGTTTTTATTTTTATTTTCTCTCCATTTTTATTTTATTATGTGTTTGCGTACAACACATAGAACATTAAAACTTACTTTTATTATTAAGGTTTAGTCATCTCTTTTCTTTAGTTTTCAGATATGTTATTTTGTTTTGGAATTTTCTTCCTCTTCTTTTATTTCATAGTTTTCAGATATGTTATTTTGTTTTGGAATTTTCTTCCTCTTCTTTTATTTCATAGTTAGTTTGTATTTTTCTCTTTTATTTCCCTTTGGCATTCAAACATCTAAAAATACAACCAAAAAAAAAGCAATATAAGAAATGCAAAAGAGTTACCAAGCAACCTTTATGTTTTCCTTCTAGTTTATCAAATTCAAGTTCTTTGTTTCGTACATTATACAAAATAAAAATAAAAATCATATACAAACTAAGATTTGAATGAAAAACGATACTTTTGCTTTCATAAGTCGTCTTGAGTTGGACTCAACTCATATTGCACGCAAATAAAGTAAATTATATATAACACAAATCAAATTCAAGCTATGCACATCAAAGTATCAAGTCTTAATGTAGCTATTCTCGGTTCATCATGCAAGCAAAGAAAAAGGGGGGTTATACTAATATTTAGAACGTTGAGACAACTTTTGCAAAGATTAAATCTAGATTGAAATCATATTTCAATGATATAAAAACAACACATACTCATATGGAATTTACAAAAGAATCAATCCCTATAACTTTTAGCAATCTTTACATCCCTTTTTTCAAATTTAGGGTTCAATTTCTTTCCTTAAATACTTAAAACCAAACAAAAAGCATATTTACAAAAATAAACTCAAGGTCCAGAAGTTTTGCAGCACTCTTCTCTCCATGAGCTTTCATGACAACCCATATTTCATGTTGCATATAGAATAAAAGGAATTTCGTTCAAAGGGCCATGACAATACAAAGTCTTAACATGATCATCCTTGATCATTCTCAAGATATTATACAAAATAATCTAAGGTTGGATGAAGACTTATTCTTCAATAGATCAATCATAGACTAATAACATATTGAATCACATTTATTTTGGCATTCTTTAATGGGACCTTGTCACTTCCAGCTTGTGCCTTTGACTATCTTGCCTCTTTCACAAATTTTGAATAACAAAGCAAGCAGATTGGCCTCTACATTAATTAACTAAGCTTTGTTTAGGTAATGTTGGCATACTACTTTAGGCAATGTTGGTATACTCCTTTTTAGGTAATGTTGGTATACTCCTTTTACTAGACAAAGTTTGAAGGGATCATAATTTCGAGTGCAATCACATAGTTCAAGGGACATTGTCATGCACTCCATGTAAATCGTGAAATAAAATGAACTTTGCATTCACATGCATTTCATATTCAGGGACAAACTTTCATTCATCTCATAATTTATAAAAGCGTTCTTGATTTCTTTTGGTTAAGCATATTTCATATCACATACAATAGATGTAGGAAAATTATTATTTATTAACAGACTTAGGGTTCTTATATGGTTATTTTCGTAACTAGAGCAACTAATCAAAAAAGGGCTATCATTTTAATTCATTGATTGACAACCTACTCAACGCAATGAAACACTAATCCATTTTGATTTTGCTTATTTAGTTGTGCATTAGCTTGCTTTGCAAATAGATCACATGCAATATGTAGGGTAGCTCATGTTTGGCTCATAATCAAGGAATTGTAGTGTCCTACCTTTTTGTGTATGTGCATTAGTCAGTTATGAAGTATAACAAGAACATATAGGAGTATAGGGTGCACTATGTATGTTTAGTAGTGTAGGTGTGAGATTTACCCATGATGGTCATATGAGCAACTCCTGCATCTACACAATAATACTTAGCTATTAATACGTGCATTTTGTATCATGATATGCATATGTAGTGTTAGAGGGGCTTGCATGGGGAACAAAAGTAAATAAGTTATTTATAAAATAGGGAAAAACTTATAAAAGGTACACTATTCAGAAAATTGTAATATATGGGTAGGCATTACATTTAAAATGTAAGGCCTATTCATATATTACAATTTACTGAATGGTATAGTGGAACACCAAGAAATGTCCACAAAGTAAAAAAACATTCATATAATGTCAAAAATAGATTTCCATGTAAGATGCACAACTATAATAATACACATTTGTTATTGAATGCGCTTTTAATAGGAAAATAATGATATTAGTGGGAAGGTAAAGAAGAATACCTATCACCCAAGATAACTTATACAATCATAATGAACAGACCTTTTCCAACAATATTTTCTCATCCAAGAATCCAACCACAACTCCAAGCAACTCCAAAATCAGCAGCATAATTGGTCAATAGAAATTTGGGGAACTCTCCTCCCAACCTACCCCTTAGTCAAAGACTAAGAGCCCCCAATCCCTCAATGAATAAAACGATGTCAACTAAGTATTTATACCTCTCTGCATCTCCTCAAACTAGATAAAAAATCCTCTTAAGAACCACTGAAAAATCCTCATCTCAACCTCACAATCTCCTCACAACTAGCAGCAGTTAGTCACCCTAATATGCAACCACTCAAAAAATGCCCCTTCAAACTCCCCCAAAATCCATTGAAACAATGTTTCTTTCAATTGCATAGATGGCTCCACTTCTCATCCATGCAAAAATCCCCATACATTGATCCTCTTGTCATCCATGCAATTATCCCCATGCACCAATCATGTTTAGTTAATTTAATTCCAATATACTTAGTAGTGCATCTTTTAGTAGTTTTCCCCTATTTTACAAATAGTTTATTTACATTTTTCCTCATGCAAGCCCTTCTAACACTAGGTATGCATATCATCATATAAAATGCAACTATTGATATCTCAATATTGTTGTGCAGATGCAACAGTTACTCATGTGGCCATCACAGGTAAATCTAGCACCTGCATTACTAAACATACATAGTGCACCCTATACACCTGCATGCTCTTGTTATACTTCATGAATGACTAATGCACATACACAAAAAGGTAGGGCACTACAATAATACATTAAGAAGTTAACACGTTTAAAGGACAATCATCAAATTATTCATGCAAGGTTAAAAGTACATTTTCTAGATTCATTTATGCACATAGCATGTAATGCACTTTGGTTTAATGCATATCCATTAATACTCAAGTTTGAAGATTCAAATTGCATGATTCTTCATTGTTGGCTTGTTTGGTCCAACAAGGATTTTAAAGACCAAGATGACCATTCCCACATCTCACTTTTTCAACCTCACGGAGAGTTCAAGGTGTTGGTTGCGTGAATGTTATTTGTGCAATCAACATATTTTGGCGACCATACTAAGAATGTTTGTTCCTGATTTTGATTTATTTCTTTCCATTTATGTTTCAAAGTGCATTCCAACCTTGATGAATTTTATGCTTTTCCATGGCTTCTAGGTGTCCTATCAATTTCATTTCCAATTATTACATCTCAATGACTTATTCCACTAACCATGATAATATTACTCATCGATATGAAATCTTTAGCTGGGAGGTCGACAAGCCTAGGTATTTTTCACTAGTTCCTTCACCCTTAAAGTTCACTCATCCTATCAAGCCTTGGCCAAGATTCAAGCATCATTTGCCTAATTTTCAAGGTGATGGGACCATTACAACAGAGGAGCATCTTCAAGTATTTTCCAATGTTGGTACCATCTTATGCATCAATGACAATTATAGTTGCATGCTCTTATTTAGGAATTCTCTCAAGGGTCATGTTGTCTCTTTGTTTTCCAGCTTACTTGATGAGTGTATATCAACATAGTTGAATTTTCATATTGGATTACATCCACTTTTAGGAGCTTAGAAAACCCCTTTGAGTTGTTGAAAAACTTCAACCTTTTTGCATATGAAACAAGGAGAAAGTATTAGCTCCCACAAATAAGGATTTTCCAAGTTTTACAATCATGTTCATCAACCTATCCTTCCTACAAATTTGGCTTCCCTAGTACATCCTACGATCTCATCCCCCCTACACATTGTTGGTAGTTAGAAGATGACAAGGTTGATATCCTAGACTCTGCTTTAAGGACATGTTTTGAGTTCGAAAATCAAATTGCTAGAATAGGGTTTTCTTTGTGTAAGTCTAACTCCGAGTCTAGCTTGTCCTTAATTAGGTAAATGGCTCAAGATCTAGAAGAACACTTGATATCCCTTGAACAAATAGTGCCTTTTGAAGCTCCACTAGCCTCACAACACTATAAAAAAATCTTAAACCAAACGATGGCCATGTCTCACCCATTGCTAACCAATGTGCCAAAGGATTTCCTAATCAATTCAAATTGAACAAAGAGAAGTTTAAGCACATGTGCCTACAAATAAAGATGGTTCCATGCTTGAATCTAAGACCTTGCCTCGAAACACTCATGGTCTATACATATGCTTTCACATAAGTGAGGAAGAGTTGCATTAGACCCAATTGATGTTAGGGTTTCATCCTCAAGTCATGCAGATCTAGAGAATCCTTTGGCCAGTCCCACTTCAACCATAGGAAGAGATAAAAATTGGTGATGATCAAGAACTTCCCATCATTCCCTTTGCTAATTCGGCCATAGAAGAAGAGGAGGGTGATGAGTTTGTTTTGTAAAGAACAAGGTAACCTACTTGTAGCCCACAAGAATGGACATGCTCTTCAATTTTAATTGCAAGTGGCTACTATTGTAAGTCTGGCCTTTTACCCTTATCTTTCAAATGCCAAGTATGCCATAGAGATGTTCCAATTTGATGAGATCCTTGATGATGAATCTCACCTTATTTATGATGAATACCCTAATGAAAAGGAGTTGAAACCTATTACTCTTTATGACCATGATTCTTCATTCATTCTCAAACCAAAATCCATGCCCAAGACTTGCATTGAAATTATGGTCATGACCCTTGATAAGCATGAGCATTTAAATGCTTTTGATATGAGGTGTAATGTTGATGTGAAAACTTGGTATATTTGCGAGACAGTAAAAAATACTTTTGGATATTGGTAAGCCTTCCCCATGCACTGCATTGCTTGGTTGGTTGACATCTTAGTTGGCATTTTTTGTTGGGTTTTTCCACGTTATGAATCTTGCATGTAGGACTAAAAATGCATTTCTTTATGGCAAATTTCATCCCCCTTGAAATCATTGATTGTTCCCACCCTTTATACACAAAGAATAACAATAATTATGCATGCATACATATACATACATACAACATATGTATGTGTGTGTGTGTAGTTTTTTTTATTTGTTTATTGCAACTTTCATTTAGTTCACCTTTGCTTAGATTCATTTTGCGTCTTTACTTTGCTCACATTTCAATTCTTCTAATTGTTTTTAAGTCTTTGCATACAATTGAGTTGCTTGCTTTCCCTTCTACTTGCTTTTCATTTATTCAGTTTTCCTTGACCAGGGTCTCAAATTTCGGGCACTCTTTACTTCAAAGGAATATATAGTCAACAACTCTTTGATTACTTCTCTTATTGGTTGCTAATGATGTTGGTAGGCCTTGGCATTGACATTATAGGATGTAGGAGGTGATATGCCTAATATTTGTTTTGATATGTACCCAAGAAGGCATTATGTTGATACTAGGGATGGAAAATGCATCCCTTCATTTTCGCAATCTTTTCCATTCTTTCAACCTGTGAGTTTAGCCTTAGCGTACCTTGCATGGATGACTATTTTTATTCCCATTTCTATCTTGATTTGTTCATTATGAAGACATGTGAATTTCATGATTTCCTCAATTTATACATCTCAATTCTTCTTCAAAGTCACCATGTTCCACTACTAATCTATGAAACCAGAGTTGTCATTAAGCTTGCATACCACCATAAGCAATGCACTTTTGTTAGGTTGGTATGTGTTGACCACTATTTTGTTCAACATATACAATTTGACAAAGTGTTACCAGGCTACCCAACAATTCCAAAACTTGTTTCCTAAAGATTTAACGCCCTCATCAAGTCGTCTCTCCAAGCATTGTTGTTTGGCACCCTAAACATAGGGTCTTAGCTAGCTTGATGTCGTCTTCGAGTTTCCACCAAGTAGAAAGCCTTTGAATTTTATGAGATATTGTCTAGTTTGCACATGAATGGAAAACGATAGACAAGTGACAATTTGTCATTTCAATGTGTGATGGTGCAGGCTACAGGTCACAGGTTGGCCCAAAGAAAGAACATGGCTAATGATCTCAGACAATGTGTGGTAGAATCAACATGGTCACTTTACTTGGCAACTAGAGTTATAATTTATTTTCCCATACCTCATATTCCATGCACATTTGAATGCCATTTATCCTTATTTCCCACATTTGCAATTGGCCTTATTAATATTGAACCATTGATACCATGCTTACTGTCGAGATCATATAGAGGATACTGGTCCATACTTGGCTTCATTTCCTATTATTGGTTCACTTCACAAAGAATCATTGATCCCTAATAGGCTCAATTTCCTAGCCGCGTGCCCCATTCACCCTACCCCTTACACTCTTGTGCCAAGAAAGTTTTGGAATGAATTTATAAAAGAAAAGGATATATTAAATTCAAACTAGAACCAAATCATATTCAAATGATAAGCCAAAGCCAAGGAAAGCCTCAAACCCAAGCCTTATGATCATTGCACCATTATTTCAACCAAAAGCTTATCTTCGGCCTTGTGTAATATTTTCATCATTTTCACAATACACTTTTTTATAATCCAAGTGACCTTTTTATTTTATACACGCTATACGAACCAATTCCAAATCACAAACCTAAGTCTAGTGCCAAGTTTGTTACCATGCCTTCCTTACCAAAAATAAGGGATCTCCCCACCACCATGTCATATGACATATGATAAAGCCCTACCACATGACAAATCACAAGCTACTGCCAAGTTAAAGTCCAACCCCAAGCCCACAAGTAGTCCAATCCAACCCAAGCCATATGCCATGCACTACACGTCGAGAGCATGAAAAGTGAGTTCTTTATTTAAAGAGCCATAAATGCTCCTAAACATGGCATGTGGGATTTCAAGTTGATGGCAAACAAGGAGACCAAGTCATGTGCATGACATCTACTGGTTGATCGACAAAACAAACAAATGTGTTTGGAGATCATGTCAACCTACTCACAAGTTTGAAGGAGGCACTGATCTTGGGCTTGATGAAATAAGAGTTAATAAAGATGGGTAAGCTCCAAGTGGATCGAAGGCATTGTTGAAGGCGCAAGGCACACTAGCCATAACCTATCATAATTGTTTTCCCTCATTCAAGGTAGTTCGACAAAACATATTTCACTTAAAACCTAATTAGATTTGTGGAAATCTCACTATTTTGTAGTTTTTGATCTATTTGATCATTAAAACTAATGAGCCAGTAATTATACCATATGTTATTCAGTTGAGAAACTTCCAATCTTAGCAATACAAATCCATTACATAGTCAATGAGTCAGGGGTTTAGAACGGATTTACAATCTTATATTATGGTTTGAAGGGGCTTCGCTTCATTGGTTTATCACCATCATTTGTTAACATGATGTGCCCTGATCTGATCAAGGTTGAAGTCGGAGACAAGAGACGGAGTAGATTGAATATATGGACTACTAGAGCATGCAGTTCTAGAGGGTTCTAGTCTTGTTCAAGATTTTCTCTTTTGATGTATTGGACATTTGGCTGGTCAAATCTGAGGCTTATCTTGGACTACAATGGGTGTGATCCTCTTGTCCAACACAATGGCATAAAATCAGTGAAGCACCATGTGCAGGATTATAAGCCTTTTCTCTATCATGTTGCATTTCAAGATCATGTTCATGCCCTTACTTTGAGTAGATTGAGTATATAAACTACTAGAGCATGCAGTTCTAGAGGGTTCCAGTCATGTTCAATATTTTCTCTTTTGATGTATTGGACATTTAGGTGGTCAAATCTTAGGTTTATCTTGGACTACAATGGGTGTGATCCTCTTGTCCAACACAATGGCATAGAATCAGTGAAGCACCATGTGCGGGATTATAAGCCTTTTCTCTATCACGTTGCATTTTGAGATTATGTTCATGCCCTTACTTTGAGTTGTGTAGTAGGGCTTCTACCCTTTTACACTAGTTACTATGATCAATGAACCTTTACCAACTAGAAGAAATTAGTATAGTCTATACTCCATCAGTTTCAAGGTATGATATCAAGAGTTATTCAAAATTGCTCTCACCTAAAAGATAATTTTAGAAGTAATGTTTACAGTGGTGATGCATCTCAAGTCATAAGATGATTGCACTCAATGGCCACTAATACATCTTGAAGCATATGAAGATGGAGAAATATGGAACAAACTTACCAGTGCACATAAGTTATTTACACATAGGACAAAAGTTAAAACAATGTTATATTTATGGAGATGATTAGTAATGTCTCATTCTAATTCATTGTTTCCCTTGGTGGAATACCTTGAGGCAGTCTAGAATTCGTTGAGTCAAGTTAGGGTTCTAGAAATTGCTTAGACTCATAATTGATTTCTAACTGCTCCTCGAGTCTTTAAATACATGCTCACACAACAAAATATGGAGGAGGAGAGATAGAGGAGAGACATGCTAACAACAAGAAGCTAGTTTCATTCACTATTTTCATCTTTCCATCAGTATGTTTTTAAGGGATTGAATAACATCTATTAATAGCAGGACTGTTAGAATATAATGGATGTGCTCGTTTTACCATTGAAAATATCACTATTGTCACCCAACCATAGGCCGGAGCCACCCTCCGAGCACCTTAACCTTGACAGAGAATTACTCTGGAAGCAAACCCTAAGCTAGATAGCCAAACAAGGGGTAGTGCATCTTTCCCCAAGTATAACGCACCAACAAAAGCTGATCAGATAGTCCAAACCCTAACCAAGAGATAGTCCAAGCTAAACGTGATATGCTAGCTACAACAGCTGCAATGGCATCTCTCCTCCAAACCTGTGCACAAAACTGGGCACTGCAGTGCGCACAAGTGTTGCTCTGCAATTCTGAGACTGCCTACCAAAATGAAGACTAGCCTCCTGTATTTATAGTAATTCTGGCTAACTGTCTGGGCCGAATTCTCATTCTGGATATCTGTCTGTTCAATATATATTATTTCTTTTGGTCGACTTCTTCTCTTGGAGGCTAATAACCTAATACAAGTTATCTTCTTGAGCCGACATGTCTTCTAGGGTTATTAGCCAACTCATTAGGGTTTCTTCTTGCTTCCCGGAATATTCTATTCTCGTCAGGTTTACACGTGGAGGTAAATACCTCCCGCAGCTACCATAATATCAACACTCCCTCCTAGCTAAGGAGGTATTACAGGTAATGGTCTTGAGAAAAACCATACCATTCACCTGGTAACATCAACATAGTTGTATAGACTATCTTATGACTAGATCATGAGCACCATCATCATCATCAGTGTCATCAGCTACATCATCTCTCGAAACCATACTCTATCTGAGTAATCAGACATGATGTTCAGTCCACAAAGTGACACAAGAGCCATTCTTCTAATCTAGAAGAGTAAATGTTCTGAACCATTTTCTGTCTGGGAAATCTATGTTCATTGATCATTCATCTGGCTGATAATTATTTTCAACACTGTTGATAGTTTTCAAGGCAATCGAAACAATATCATTGAATAGAACATAATTGTGTCTATCCATAGTAGTACACAACTACAATCCAGTGGTATACAAACACACCAAGTACCACACGGATACTTGATCAAACAGTGGAACACATCCACCACAGTAATATACATCTATTGTCTAGAAACACACGGTCTTCATAACAATCATCTGATATCAACCTGCACAGAAACAATGTTATGATATAAAATGAATCATCTAGGCCATTCTTCCACTCAGATCTGCGAGATCTTGGAAGAGCATCTGCCCTCAGAAGGTCAAACATCAATGATGAGTTGTCTGGACTATTCTTCTCAAGCAAGGAAGAATAATTGTCCTGATTTTTTAGCCTGGACCATTCCCCACCCTGGGCCATTCCTCTGACACTAAACAAAGTGTAACCTGGAGAGAATGAGTCTGCCCTAAGGAATGTTTGTCCCTGATTAATGAACCTGGACCATTCCCCACCCTGGGCCATTCCTCCGGCACTAAACAAAGAGCAGCCTGGAGAGAATGAATCTGCCCTAAGGAATGACTGTCCGGACCATTTCCAAAGGAAATGACTGTCCTGCACCAACCTCCAAAATGGACCATTCCCCATGTTAACCACAATGGGAAATCGTTGTCCGGCGAGGCGGGCCAGTCTTCTTGAGTAACCCTCAAGAAGAGAGACTGCCCTAGACCACTTCCCATGTTAACCACAATGGGAAGTCTCTATCTATGGTACATCAGCAATCTGAACCATTTTCCAAACTGGAAAATGTCTGTCTGTCAGAAATCTCAATCCACATTCCAAACTGGAAAGAAACTGCTCATCCTGGACCATTTTTCGAACTAAAAAATGAATGTCCATCAATCAATAATACATCAGTGCTCCCTCCCAACCTGGGAGTCATCTCTTCCTTTTTCAATAAGGAAGTCATCTCCACGAGCTCCAGCTTCAGTACGCAAACTCTTTCATCTTGGACAGAAGCTTTACCAAAATGTCTGCTTATCTGCTCATCTATGGAGATATGTATTGGAGAACCCCTTTCTCCTTTCTGGACTTCATCACGGATAATGTAATGCTTGATTTCAAATGTACTTCGGTCTAGAACACTGGTTTTATCTGAAGGCTTCATGTAGCTCTGATCAATAAAGTATATCATTGTTGGAAAACTGGAACATATCTATGTGGCACTTCTGTCATCATGAGATCTGATCTTCTGAGTAATCATCTTAATACAATATCTTTGTTATAGAAAATCTTCACCCCGCTTCTGCTGTGCACTGGAGGTTCTCTACCAAGTTATCTTCTTCCATCTACATACAAGGGTATCTTTCTGGTATGCTTCAAAGTCTTGAGGTTGTTCTTCATACGCTCTTTGTTCAATTGCTCTAGAGAATAGTCTTTGCATTCATTTGATGTAGAATTCCAAACCACGAATATTGCGGATGATATAAAGACTCGTGTAGAGGTATGTCTGGTTTATTGGAATAAGTAATCATCATAGTCTTCTCCCTCCAACTGGGAGAACCTCTAGTTCTGGATCTTGCAATGCTTTCATATATACATTGCTCTTCATCACAACTTTCAGTTCCTTTGCTTGATTGTTTTTATTGAGTTCATATCAGGTTGGTAATCTTGTGTTTCTTAATACAGTGACTAGTTGTTATGGCTTCTCTTTCTTTCTTGGAATCTTCATGTTCTTCCTGGTGTTTTTCTTTAGCTCTTGAGTCCACAGAGTTTCTTATAGATTCCATGCCCTAAAGATTTCACTTCTTCCTTTCATTATAGAATCATGGATGTGGATGGACAACCAGGGATACTTTAAGGCTTATCTTCGAAGAAGACTTCTTTTGAGGTTGAACTGAACACATACTGTCTTTCATGGCTGCTACCATGGATATATACTTCATCATCTTCAATGGATCATAGGATTAGCTCCCTCTTAATCCTTGCTTCATGTATGAGTGCATATAATCGGCTCCCTCTGTCTAACAGAGTCCACGCTTCCGTCTGCATCCTTATTGTCTTCTGCAATATATAATCAGCTCCCTTCGTCTAACAGAGTCCACGCTTCCGTCTGCATCCTTATTGTCTTCTGTAATATATAATCTGCTCCCTCCGTCTAACAGAGTCCACGCTTCCGTCTTATTGTCTTCTGCAAAACGTCATAAGTCTTTATCCAATTTCCTCTTGATTGCTGACTTCTTTCTGTCTTTGCTTCTTCTAAGTCTCTTCATGATTGATTCTGATTTCGTTCATCTTGTAATAGCTTCCACATGATTTGTTTGATGTATTTAATCCTTTCATGTGTATTATCTAACTTGTATAATGATACCAATCCTTATCTTGTTGTTCTTCCATAGGTATAGTTCTTCTTGGAACACATTATCTTCCAAGAGATAGATATACAATATATGTACAGAGACGATGAAAACAAGATATGTACAAGAACTAAGAAGAGTATTGTTACCTTTAGAAGAAGAAGTCTCTTTCATCATGCTTAGACTTCTTTGTAGGTTCCTTTTCTTCAGCAATTGATGCTTCGTGTTTCTCCTTCCTTTTCTTTAGCTCGGGACAATGATTCTTGTAGTGACCATACTTTCGACAGTTGAAGCATTGTATTTCTGAAATATCTTTCTCTTGATTTGGCTTCCTCCTTGAACATTCTTGAATCTTGTTGTGAAGGCTTGATCATCGTACTTCTTTTGGGGTTTATCTTTTGCATTGATCCTAGATTCTTCTTGAGCATAGCAAGTCCAAAGTTCTTCAAATGTAGGATACTCCTTCCTTGTGTTCATGCTTGCGGCAAATGCATCCCATGTCTTGGGAAGACCATTGAGTATTATGTTTACCAATTCCTTCTTTGAAATGATCTCTTCAATAGCTTGTAGTTGATCTCTTAACTGGGAGATCCTCACAAAGTATGATGTTATGCTATCATCATCATTCATCTTCATGCCATGGAGCTCATTCTTTAGACTCATTATTTGTCCAATGTATCTGACTGAGAAGAGGTTTGTTAGGGCATCGTACATCTTCTTCAGTGAGTCAAGATGGGAGATGTAGGGTATCAAGTGGTCTTTTATAGAGTCCACTGTGATACTCATGGCATTGATGTCACCGTCTTTGAACTTCTCCATAACTGCAATGTTCTTCGGTTCCTTCTCTTTTCCTTTTCAAACTTTGGTTCCATGATCTTTCCTTTCACGATATCCAACACTTTATTCTTGGCAAGGATGAGGTCAATCCTTTTCTTCCACGCTCTGAAGTTAGAAGCTCCATCTAACTTGTTTTCTGACTTCATAGAGTAAGTCAT
>ML802033.1:0-14067 GCA_009831015.1 Picea engelmannii
GTAAAATCATATAAAAAAAGTTGAAAAGCTCGAGTGCTTAGAATACCAAAGAAAGTAGCAAGAATCTGACAAGCAGTCTTAATATTTCAAAAGAATGGTTTACTTTCAAACCGAAACACATATAAGCCAACATAAGGAGCTTAGTTTAATATCGACACTGAAAAGAATGGTATATGTTCTCCCACCAAGTGTTACTATTTATTTATTAGAGAGCATTTGAAGGAGCATCGCCGCCAAAACACCCAGCAGTCCAACCATGAACCAACCATATAAATACAAGCAAAGGGACTCCATCCATGATCAACATCAACATTTCTTCTTTTATACTTCTTCTCTTCTCATCTTCAATTTTTGTAAACAATTTTGTCAATGTAATAATCACTCTCCCCCTTGCTCATGACGAGCAAGGAATTGAGGGGGGGAGATGTTGTAGGGGCTAGTCGGCCCCATCGACTAGACCCTCCAATCAACTAGCAAAGTCAATTGTAGTAGTCGGTTAGGAGAGTCGGTCAGATAGGCAGTTAGAGTCAAACGACTAGATAGTTACATATTGCAACCGACTTGTAACACACACACACACACACACACACACACATATATATATACATGTATATGTATGTAATGGAATGTAAGAGACTGTTCTGAATATAACAAAAAGATTTGATGGTTCTCTCACCTCTTGTGTATGTCTGTCTATATGACTATGTGATCGTCTATATGATGTTATAATATGTGTTTCTCTATGTAAGGATCTATCGGTAACTATCTCATACTTTCTCTCATACTACAACAAGACTCCTAAGAAGTGCATAAAATTTAAATATGACAAAATGATTCAACCTTGTGTCTTTATGGAGAGTGACTTGGTTATGGTCTATGATTATTACCATCATAAGTTAGGCATAGGAAATTTCAAACCCATTTGGCATGGTCCTTACATTGTGAGATGTGTGTTGCACAAAGGGGCCTATGAGTTAGTCAACTATAATGGAAATCCACTCCCGAAGCCTTGCAACGGGATCTATTTGAAGAAGTATTATGCCTAAGAAGCATGACCACATGGTACTTTGTATATAATGTATTTTAGTTTGGTGTGGTGTGTTCTTTTAATTTTATGTGTGTGTTTCTCTCAATTCAATTCTTATCACGCTTGGTGCTTGATTTACATATGTCAACATTCCCCTAGTCTTGTAGGACTCACCGTCGAAGCTAGACGTAGTACCCAGAACATTTCTCGCCCCGCTTGGGTGATCTTCTCGCCCATAGATGAAATAATGAGTTCATGGGGCATATGCCTCGATCTTGTGACCAAAAAATTGTGGAGTGTAGTGTGGTCATTGAGCTATTGTTTGAGGCTCTTGCACTTGGCATTCACAAGTTAGTTGTCAAATTAGATTTCTAGCTAGTGGTATCTCAGTTGAATCATGCCTATTTATTGAAAAGTCCTATGTTACTTTGTAAGTATTTGAGGGTTTGTCTTAATGAAAGGTAATTTGAGTATATTGATTACCAACACATTCCAAGAAGATCTAATGCATTAGTTGATTCATTGGTCAATTACATGTTGGATTGGCATTTGTCACATTTATTAGGCATCATATTCAAAAGCATGAATGTGCATAAAAACATGGGTTTCATTTACATCACTAGGACACCATAACTATGAGATCAAACACACACACACACACACACATACACCAGTTTGAATGGTGTTTGTCCTGTAAGCTTCTTGCATGTAGTCCTGTAAGCCCATAACATTGTTGATACCTTCAAATCCCAATCATCCCTATTCACATTGCAAATCTTTGTCGATGCATTTTCTAGAATATTGTTAAAAGCTTCTACTGTACCATTTGCCCGAGGATGGTAAGGTGTGCTCTTCTGATGATGTATCTCAAATTCTTCTGTCATAGCTCTGATTGTACTGTTAATAAAATGAGTTCTCTGATCACTCAACAAAATTTTGGGACATCCAAATCTGGTCACCACGTTCTCAAAGAGAAACTGCGCTGCAACCTTCACTGGGGCTGCTTCTTCCCATCTGGTTAAGTATTTTGTTGCAGTGATGATGTATCTGGCTCCTAACCTCCTCGCTGGTGGATTAATGGGTCCAATGAAATCCAAAGCCCATTTATCAAATACATGTAAAGTTACTTGGGGCATAAGTGGTATTTCATCCCTTCTCAATGGCTTTCCCACCCTTTGACAGACATCACAGTTCTGAGAGTATTCCTTTGCGTCCCTATGTACTATAGGCCACCATAATCCTACGCGCAACACCTTTTGTGTTGTAGGCTTTCCTGCATAGTGCCCTCCAGCTATACCTTCATGTGCTTCTGCTAACACCATGGAGAATTCATGCTCCATAACACGTCTTCTCAGAATTCCATCTGCGCCTAACTTGTATAAATGACCTGCAATCAATTGATAGTCTGCAGCGCGCACTACCAACTATTTTTTCTGTGCGACTATAAATTCCCTGGGAGCCATTCTTGTGCTAAAAAATCCAACAATGTCAGCAAAATAATCATCAACAATCTGAACAGAAAATAAGTTAGCATCAAGAAAATTCTCCTCCAAGTTCTTTGGCTCCTCTCCATTAGTAATTATTGACAGATGATCTGGTCATACATTCAACTTCATTGGTTTTACTATGATTTCAAAATCAATTTCCTGAAACAATAACAACCATCTACAGATCCTCCCCCCCCCAACACTGGCTTGTTAACTAGGTACTTCAAAGTGGAATGATCTGTAAACATCTTAAAATGTTGACCCAATAAATAATGTCTGAACTTTTGTAGGGAATATACCATAGCCAAACCTTCCCTTTCTGTAGTATTATAGTTCTGCTCAGAATCAGACAATTTTCTACTAGCAAAAGATATTGGGTGATCAATGTCTCCTTCACCCGGTTGTGCCAAAACTGCTCCAAGTGCAATGGATGAAGCATCCACATGCACATGAAATTCTTTTGTCCAATCTGGAAAGCTCAGAATTGGTGTTGTCGCCATCTTCTCTTTCAGTATGTCCAAGCTCTCTTGGCATTCATCATTCCACTGAAACATGATGTCTTCCTTTAGTAACTTCTCCATGGGCGTAGAAATCTTTGCATAGCCCTTTATGAATTTCCTATAGTACCCTATGTGGCCCAATGTTTCTCTCAACTGGCGCACTGACTTTCGTGGTGTTAAATTGACAATAACAACAATCTTCGCAGGGTCTACTATCAAACCCTGTTTGCATACAATGTGCCCAAGTAGGATGCCAAATAGTGTGTTGAATATACATTTCTTAATGTTCAATGAGATCTAACATTGCCTACATGTTTCTAACATTAACCTTAGAATTTCTACATGGTCCTTCAATAAACTAAATACTATCCAATCATCCAGATAAACCTCTAAAAATTTACGTATAAAATCCTTGAATGCAGCTACTACTACTCTAGAAAATGTTGTTGGTGCATTATTTAAACCAAATGGCATTACTGTGTACTGATATGACCCCCACTCTGTTGCAAATGTAGTTTTGTACTTGTCCTCTTGAGCAATTATGATCTAATAGTAACCTGAAAATCCATCTGTGAAAGAGTACACTTCCTGTCCTCCGACATTCTCTAAAACCTCATCTATAAATGGAGTCGGAAAAGGATCATGCAGGCATGCATCATTTAACTTCCTTAGATCCACACATATCCTAACCACTCCAGTCTTCTTTTCCTAGACCGCCATTGGACTAAGCCACTCTGATTCTTCCATAGGCTCTATGATTCCTGATTCTAGCATTTTGTCAATTTCTGCCTTAACCTTATGCTTATAGATGGGGTTTAATCTGTATGGTCTATGTCTAACTGGTCTTGCCTCTGGTCTGAGGGGTATCTTCATTTCCCCAAGTTCTCCTGCTACCCCTTTCATTTTTGAAAATGTGGCTTGGAATAAGTCACGATACTCACGCAGTAATTCAGTTATCTTTTCCATTGTCTCAATGTCCTAGTAATCTCCAATGCTGGATATCTTAGGCTTCTCTTTAGTCCCAATATTGACCTATTTAATATTTATAGGTGCAGTAAATTATTTTGATTATAACAGGGGTCCTTCCAACCCTCTTTCTCCTTCCCCTTGTAATATATGTATGTCACATGGGTTTTCCATTGCTTCTTCATCCTCTGCGACCTGATAACATTAAACTAATTGTTCAAGTGTTTTTTTTCCTGTAATCTTTGTCTATTGTCACTATATCTACCCCATACTCTTCAAATACCTTCCCTTTGATCCTCTGTAATGCTAAATCCACCCATGGATTCTCACTTTCAAATGCAAAGGTCCTAATAATGTTATGTTGCATTGCGCCCCAACTTGCAGTTTCTCTACGCAGTTCTTGCTCCTTGTACCAATTACTAGGTATTCCTTCTAATGTATGAATAAAGTAATGTGTCCATTCCCCTGGTGGTACCAATCTATAGTTAGTGACACAATCATCTATTTGTTGTCTTGGGTTCCCTCTTCCATCATACTTCTGTAAGAACATATCCTGTTGACTCCTACCAAATATTTTGTGCATCAGTCGCTTACACTGATACGAGTGCATAATCTCTGACTACCCAAAACCTTTGATTCGAACTATGTCAAGAAGTTTTCTAAATTGTCCTCTTCAGTAAATGTGGGAAGTTGTCTTACTTATGTCCCAACCCATCTTATTGTGTGTGTAACTCTGGCGCACCTCCTAGTAGAGACTTGGCAATCTTTGCTTCCAATTTTCTACTCCAGTATCAGAATCTAACATGTAGGAATTAATACTCCTCCAACTGAGCACTCCATTTGTAGTTGGATTCACATAGTCTTCATCTCGCACAGTAGTCCTATACAACTAGTTCACATCATCCTCTAGAACACTGTCAGGCACAGGTTCTACATGTCTTTCACAACCTGAGGGATCTAAAGGTGCTACTACCCTAAAGTCCCCAGCTTCAAATATCATCTTTCTAGTCTTTAAATTAATTATGACTTGATTATCAAAGGCCCAATCAATTCCCAATAGTGCTGGAAATGGTATAAACTCATCCACCATATTCATCACTTCAAAGTCTATTGTGGTGTGCACACCATCTATATCCATTGTTATATTCTTCAATCTACCTATGGGAATCAATCTATGCTGGTTTGATAGCTTCAATTGGATAGATGAATACCCTAGTGTAGGTTCTCCCATTGCTTCCCAAGTCTTCTTTGGAAAAATGTTGACATTTGATCTTAAGTCTAGGATAACATTTCCCATGTTAAAGTCTCCTATATTTGCATTCAATCTGAACTCTCTTTTAGTTCTTTCTTTCTATGGACATGATTAATCTTCTTTGGTTATGTTCCGACCCCTTCCTCTATGCTACATTTCTCAAGCATACTTTTAAACAAATCCATGGCATTCTTATCATTAAGTAATTTAAAGCAAGATTCCAGGAAATTATTTAAGTTACTTACTTTCTATGTTTGTTTTCCTTTGCAAGTATGATCCAAAGAGTGAGGCATATAAAAAATAGGAGTATCATACCTCAACACAGTATTCGATGTGGAGGCTACATTCTCCTTCAAGAACTCCTTATTTACTTCCTTGAAAGTTTCCTTCTCCTTCTTTGCATCAAACGGTTGTTGTGGCTGAGTGTTCTTCTGAATCCAACACTGAGATTCCTTCTTCTGATTATGTGCATCTGCTCCTCTCTTCACTCCTCCTCTAGTCACTACATTGATGTTCCTCCTAGGATCCCTTGTTTCTGTAGTAATCCACTGAACATTTTGGTTATTTAGATTCCTCTTTTTCTGGATCTTCATCATTAACTTTGGGCAATATTTTGTCATGTGATCTATTGCGCGACAGTACATACATGTTGTTTTTGGTCGAGGACAATCTCTGGCATAGTGTCCTTGCTCCTGACAATTATGGCAGATAATAGGGCCTTTACCTCTGCCCATTCCTCCTCTTCCTCTACCTCTGAATCCTCCTTCGTTCCCCTGTGGATCCATGTTTTGTTGATGATATTGTGGTGCCTGATTATACTGCGGGGGTTGTTGAAATTGTGGCACCGATTGAAATTGTTGTGCATTGCCAAACTGTGGCACAGTCTGTCCTACCATCAACTCAGCCTGCATCCTGTATGCATCTGAGGTTCTTTCCTTCATTAACTCCTGGTTCTATAATTTTTGTCTTCATGTTCCACTGACTTACAAAAGTTACAGAAAGTACTCTTCAGTTTTGTCTTGTACTTCTGCATCATAGGGAAGTGATGAGGATCATGCCCATGTGTCTTGCATATTTCACACCAAGGCCCTCCTGTAGGCAATGGATTTGGTAGCCCTACTCCCAGGTACTGCGCAAATGTCGAACACTCATTCTTGTGGTGTCCCTCTGATCTGTATAGGGTACACCACATTGCTTCTCTTTTCTCCCTACTTTTATTTTGGTTTAATTGCACTGTCAATTTCTTCAGGTCTTCCTTCAACTCCTCTATAGTTGGATCTGTCTGATTATATTGATTCTCCTCTAACTGCATTGCTGCTTGTAGTGCCTCTGCCTAGGTTTGAAATTTCTGATGTCTCAATGGATATTTGAAATGTGGTAACAAAGAATTTATAAACAACAGTCTGTGCTGCATGTCAGAAATGGGATACTTCAGTTTACCTTTCAATGTCTTGAAATTTTGATCGATGTCCCATACAGACTCTCCTAGTTTTTGTCTAACCTCAACCATCTCATTCATAAACTGATCCTTTGATTTTGGCCTTTGAAACTCAGTGATCTGTGCTTGCTTGATCCCTACTACTGTTCTTGACGCACCCAATGGATTGTTTACTGCTAGATTCATGTACCAATCCAGCGTGTGGTTTTTGAATGTTATTGTTAGCTGAGTTGCTTTTGCTACCTCATCAGTGACTCTTTTCGCTTCCCATATTCTCTCACACATGAATAGGTGCTTCTCTAGGTCTTTTGTTCCATCTTTATGGAACTTTGGTAATCTTAGAGTTGGATCTACACCTACCATTGTAGAATGTGTTGTACCTACTCCGCGCGGTTCTATTATCTGTGTACTGTTATTCGGACTTGAAATCCCACTGGTATTGCTACCGGTACTTCCACTTGTACCAATACCTACATTGTTGTTGGTACTTTGACTTGTACCCTCACTTCTATTATGATCTCCTAAATTCCTTTGACTGTTAGTCACCGGTTCTCTAAACAACTCTTTCTTTGTTGATGTGTTGATCATACATGGGGTTGTACGTTCTACATTGATTCAGATCTGGATAGGGGTACTTGCTTCCTCATTGGATCTCGCTCCTCTAGTATTTCTTTCATATGTGGCACGCAGTATTTCTTCAATGTGCTCCACAACATGGAGATCCACTACCTCTTCCTCATCACTCTCCAAGCCTTCCCTCTTGGCTACTGCTCTTTTCTTCCTATTGAGCTTATACTGGTAGGGTCTGCCACTACGCGTCATTCCTACCTTCTGCAGAATTTACTGGATATCCTCTTGATCCATCATAATGGGATCTTTCTCTTTACTGCGCTCTCCTCTATCCATTTCCCCCTCCATCTCAGACCTTCCTCGGTGCTTCCTCTAACTCCCCCATGCACACATGGTAGTTTAGTTGTTTGATTCCATGGTTAATATTCCTTTATCATGCAATAATCTCTTGATTGAAGTGTATAAAGACCTGATGTACCTTCCCCTTGGACCCTTAAGAAACTCTTGCTTTGCTACACTGTAAGACTTCGATGTATCTACTGCAAACTCAATGATATACCCCACTACAATGTTGTCTATCCAAAAATCTACTGCGCACGTGAATTTGTTATTCACCCTCTTCAACCGCACGATACTCTCTTCTATCCACTCCACTAATCTAACTCTGTTTGTCAAATGGGTATCTTTCAACCATGTTATCCACTCATGTAACAGCGTGGGAAACTCACTAAATAAAATCTCGTGTATTTCGTTGAATACGTATCTCTCCAATTATTGTCTTGGCTTAAACCTAGGGCTTCTATTATCTTTGTGGGAAAACTCTAGTTCCTAAACTGTCAACCATCTTTCAATATCCGCTTTCGTGGGGTGCCAACCTAAAAACATTCCCTTTCTTAAACCCTCGCGCTATACTATGTGATACATCCCTTCCGATCTAATCTTTTGAGTTCCAACCGGAAATAAAACCATTTGTTGGCTTTATGGGCCGACCCGGGTTCTAACTACAGGATTACCAACAACCCTTCGACCATCGACCCTTCTGGATACCAGAAGGCAACACAACGCATAGAGTGCATTGCGCAGTGTCACCCAAGATGGCTTCAATGGGTGGCTGCATGACTCAGGTGTCTGCAACCATGGGATGGGATGTGCTTCTCTCTCAGAGGCATTAGATCTTCTCAACTGCTATCCCTCGAATACCCATTTATTATGCTAACCCTAGCTAGATCTTAGTTCTAACCAGTTACACAACTATTATAACCAAACTTGATTAACCATTATAACAGCATATACCCAATGGCATATATTCATTTACTACAACATAAGATTCAGATCTGAATACTAACTATGGCATTCATCCATTTAGTGTTGTTCTACATATTTTATTAGTTTATCCTTAGTGCGCAGTATTATTTCCTTTATCATTTTAACATGTTCATCAGAAAACTCATTAAAGCAAATATAACCACAAGTACTGCAAACATTCACACATAACCAAGATGTACCATGGTTCACCCCCTCCTGGGTCTACGTACACAAAGATGAGTCACTTCAACTCTTTATTAATCTTCCTGCAAAATCTAGTGTCGCGCACTGTACATTTCTTGCTCCCTTACAATCGATCTCCACAGATCGCGATAATCTTCACAAAACTTAGAACAAATCTTAGAACATGCATAGACTATCAAAATCTAGAACTCGGAACAAAACTGAGAACTTTCCCCCCTTCCACGATCATAATACATAGTACTTATACCAAAAATGGGACAAAGCCCTTAAAAAAATCCTAACCGTAACTGGATTAGGTTTGTCCACTTTCCAACTGACTCAATCTCAGCTAGTCCATGATCCAACCATTCTCCAAGTCGACGCTCTTCCACTTTCCAACTACTCCGCAGTAGTTTGTCCACTTTGTAACTGTTTTTCCTCGGCGTTGGGTTTCCTCTATTTCTAGCACTGGTTTTCCTCCGTTTCCAGCACTACTTTTCCTCTATTTCTGGTGCGCTCCCCATTTTCCGGCGTTGCCTTATATTTTATGATTGCTGCCTTGATTTCTTCAAAACTTCCTTGATTTTCTTTGGCCTGTGCCAACAATCATCCATTTTCAAGAACTACGTAGTATACAAAATTGGGCTATATGGCCCATCATGATACAATATATATGTGTTAGGTGACTAATCTTATCCGTCATATTACAAAAAATGGGAGACAATATCTAGTCATCCCAAGGCACATGTGTCTCATGGTAGCACACTAATGCATGGGCCACTTGCCTCATAAGATAAACAAAAGGGTGAGGTACACGCAATTACATGACCATGCAGTCTCTAAGGGACATCCTCCATACACATCATGGGGATTCCAATTGTTCGAAAAAATAGGGTATTCCACACAAGACGAACACCTTTAGTAACCATTCCTACAACCTAATCAAAGATCAACACAGTGATGTTTTTACGTGGTTAAAATCCTCGAAGAGGGAAATATACCACGGCCCCAACCAACATGGCCACTTGAGGCAATATATTAATGCAAAAGATAAATATTTTACAAGAAATTTTCTCACAATCGATCATCAACAAATGACCCTCCATGCTCTTTAAATAGACACCATGGACCAATTAAGTGTTAAGCTACATATCAATGTAGTTGTGTAAGGTTCCAAAACCTTAAAATATTAGAATAAACTAGAGTACACACTATGTACAACAATGTGAGCTTGAAGCACGACTCCAATATAGATAAGAGATATGAGTTACACAATAACTCCTTAAATAATATAAGAAACTCCTTCAAATATCCAAATACATTCATACATCACAATTCACGTGTCTCAATAATGAATACACGATCTCTATATATACCTATTCACACACTACACATGAGGCCCCTTTACTATTAGGCCCACCTTATTACCTATACATTTACACATTACATGTACACTTATCCCCATATATGCCCCCCCTTTGGGTCATATCACATACATTTAACCCCTTATATGCCCCCCTTAGGTCATAACATAATACCCTCCTTCAAAAATCTATCCTCAAAGATTTGCAATTAAAGGCTTAACATGTGATGAAACCAAGTAATATGATTTTCTTATGTTCTTGCCTTCTTCATTCCGTTGACGATGATCCATCCATCCAAAGTCAATTTTTTTTAGTCTTAATCCTTTCTCACTAGTTGTTGCATAATTTTCTTTCCTTTGATTCCATGTATTGTTGTTGTAACTTCTCCAATTTGTAGTGGTTGTTGGTCTCTAATAATAGTTTGTTAAAGAGTGGTTTATTGATGCCTTGTTCCATGAATACGGACAAGTATTCAATATTCTTCCTTGATAATGTTGATATCAATCGGTCCATTGGATGTAGCTTGTGTGGTTGGGAGGAATGGTTGTTATCCTCCCCACCTGAGTTTGATTCCTTGTAAGTGAAATGTGATGCCCTTAATGGGTCTATTATATACTCTTGTTGTTGAGTATGTTACTCATGTTGTTGAGCAATCAATATCCCGCCAATTTGGGCCTCCCCATGTTCTCTTGTGGATTTCGGGAGGGGGGTTTCCATAAACGTAACGAGCTATTGGTATTTAGTGTCGTGAACCAATGACATCCTCTATCTTCTTTCCTTGGTCTTTGATTACTCTAGCCTTGTAGATAATACCATCATATTTGGCATGTTCATCCTCTAGATGAAGTTCAACTTCTTCAAGTATCTTCTGGTGGCCTTCTTGAATCTTCTTTTCTTTCTCATTTTGAAGCTGCAATGTCACGCCATTTATAAAATTATGACATCCTTCTTCAATTATGGATTGCATTTCCAATTTTACCTCATCAGTATTTAGGGATTACTCTAACTTCTTGCAAATTTCCTCTTCAATTATTTTGGTAGATTCTTCATCCAAGATCCTCGTTTCTTCATGATTTTGATAATTCTTCTTTTCTTCTTTCAATCTCTTAACTTCATCCAATAGTTTTTTATTTTGGTTTTGTAATATACACATATCTTCATCTTTATTTTTCAAATCTTCATTTGACTCATCATTTCCCCACTTTGCTTTGCTACTCTTTCTTGCTTTAAGCTCTTAAATTCCTAATGAGTGATTCATTAAGGGATTGCATCTTAGCGAACTCATCATTTTTCTTTTTAATATATTTTCTTAGCTCTTCATTATACTTTTGCAATTTGGAGACATTTTATTTTGATTCATTTAATTCCACTTGAATTGTAAGCATCTCCTCCATTTTTAGATCCTTGATCCATTTACTTGAGAAGAGTTCTTCAATTTTTTCTCATGTTAAGTAGAGTCTAGTATCTTCATCAAAGCTATTCCACCACTTCTAAGCTCCCCACAAGAAAGAAAAATATGCCCTAAAAGGACTCAAATCCATTTTCCTTATCATCTTCAACCATTCTTTAGGATTAATTTCATCTTTATCTTCATCTCCACTAAAGTTAGGTATTGTCGTTGATTCTTAATTGAGATCTAAGGCAAACATTCAAATTACAACATCAATATATTAAGAAAAATGATCTAAAATAATTATAATACTTGTTCCAATATAATATTATATGTTTTCTCTTTCCAATAGCTTTTGAATCAACTCAATTGGACATCCCAATCAAAAGATATGATAATTTTAAGTGAACATACCTTTGAAACCCTGGTTTGGAGTTTGTCATCCTGGTTGACCTTCCTTTTGATGTATTTCTAAAATTTCGGCCCATTTGAGTTTGACATTTTGGCTTATAGTGCTTTGATATGTCTTCTCTACAAAGCCATAGTTCTGACCAAAACTTGATGTGCCAAATGAAAGTTATGGTAACTTTCTCAAACCTTGCTGATTTTTGGCCTTTTCTAGAGAGAGGACTTGCACAAAATCCCACATGTCCAATATTTAATACATGATTCTAAAATTTGTACAAGAAATACTATGGACTATCCTCTTTCAAATGAAACTAGTGGCACTGAATTTGGATCCTCATTGGAGAAGATATGACTATTTTACTGTAACACACCCACTACGAAAATCAAAATTTTCGTCAATTTCTCGAGGATCAAAATCCCCGAAATACTCATGGGGGCCCAGCGTCAGCTAGTTGCTCATATGTTCACCTCCATGTGGTTGCGGGTCACGACTACGGATCGAACCAGTATGGTGTCTCTTTGCACTTCGCAACTTAGTGCTACCAGAACGTCGAGTCTTTCGACTGTGCAAACCCCGAAGCTCGAAACAACGAAACTCCAAACCTCGACAAGGCTAGCGAATGGCAAGTTTCCCTCCAAAGGGAGATCGATGGCCGTAAGCCCCCCCTGATTCAACGGTATGGATCCCTTCGGGGTTTCGGTATTCAGGAATTCTAAATGCAACGACTCCAAGACTCTTTGTCATTCAAATCTCCGAATTTCATTATGGGAATTCGTGTAAGAGATCGACGGCTCTTAAGAGTGTGGATCCAACGGTCCACGGGATTTCGGGACTTTTCCCTCAACTCTGACCGCTCACCATGCGTCTCCTTTGATGGACGATCTAGATTCCTTCGGGACTTCTCTTTTCTATTACCAAGCACGTCGGGATTTCGGGTATCGGGATTTCGTGATTTGCGAAGGCAAGGTTTCTTGCCCTTTGGTTTCCCGAATGCCGAAACGACGAAATGTCGACCGACAGCCACGTGTCCCTCTGATGGACGGCGACGACCTTCATCCAAGATCAACGATCACTATCAAATCTCGGATTTCCTTAATCTCACTCACACCTCATGCCATTTCGGGGTTTCGGTGATCGGGATTTCGCGACTCGTGAAGACAAGGGTTCTTGCCCTTTGGTTTCCCGGGTGCCGAAAAGTCGAAGCGCTTACCAGCAGCTACATGTACTCTATAGATGGATGGTCCAAGTACTTCCATGGACCATGGGGTCTACGGTCCCGATTCCTTCATCTCTTGCAAGGGTAAAAAGGGTCGTGGCATTAAGGTCTGCATCTCTTCCTCAAATCTAACGGTCATTACAGACCTTGGAACCTTCGAGACGATCACGTTCATGCATTGCTTGCAAAGGCGGAGAGGGGTCGAGGTACTATTGTCCATGTTCCTTCCCCACATCTAACGATTGTTACCGACCTTGGATCCTCCGAAAGGATCTCGTGACACGTGGCCTCCCTTAATCAGACGGACCAGATCTATTTCAGAATTTCCACCATGGAGTGTCCCGATCTCTTGTCATCAGGACTCCCGAATTCTCGAAATCCAAAACCCCGATACTGACTCTTCTTTCGGGACTTTCGCCCCTGTTCACGAGGGCTTAACCCTCATGTATCTCCTGAAAGATCCATTGGTTGTCGGGTTTTCTAACTAAGATCTGACGGTTCAGATCGTCCCACGCTGTGCACTCTCCCACTGCTCCCTGGACGTGGAAAAACCAACGGTCCAGATACTCTCACGGACCTTAGGGATCTATGGTCCTGATTTCTTCACTACTCACGAAGATAAAGGAAAAGGGTTAAGGCATGTAACGTCCTCGTTTCTTCCTCCAACCTAACGGTCGTGAATGACCGCAGATCTTCCAACAAGATCTCATCCGTCGATCGAAACCTATCCCTACGTTGCTATTTCGGGATTTCAAGAGGATCATTCTTCCTCATACAGGGTTACCAAGACTTGCACCTTCAAATCCTTTTCCAGGTTGTTGGTAAGCTCTTCAAGAAGGGTATCTCTGTGGGGAGGTCCATTCCGGGTATTCCTGGGGACAAATAAGGACATAGATTTCCCAAAAGCAGACTTGAGGTCCAAATTAATACAATATGCGTATATATATATATATATATATA
>ML802033.1:24192-52962 GCA_009831015.1 Picea engelmannii
ATACAGGGCTTTGTTGATGCATATTAAGTTTTTAACCTGTTTGGTGGAGCAATCAATTGGATACACACGAGGTATGTTGTAACTATTGCATTGTCAAATATAGAAGCTAAGTACATGGTAGCCACTCATGGAAGCAAGGAAATTGTATGGCTGCAAAGATTTTGTTTAAGTATTGGTTTTGTTCAGAAAGCAATGAGGACATGTTGTGATAGCTCAAGTGCAATTTTCTAGCAAAGAACCCTACTTATCATTCCAAGACAAAGCATACTGATGTGCAATGCTATTTTATTAGAGACATAGTTGATGTTGGACACACCTACCACACTTAGAGGGGGGGGGGGTGAATGAGTGTGGGGATCTTTTTCCCAAAACTTCCCTCTTACACAAAACTCATTAATTAGCATTCAACATTTACTCATGACCCATTGTTGTCATTTCTAACCAGTTAGATGTGAACATATATTAGCAACATAATTCAACAATATATCATCAACAAGTCATCACACAAGGAACACAAAGAACACAAGATGTATGTACAATTTTCTTTTTATTATGGACTACAATACTTGGGGTTTTTCAGCAACAACTGAATAGAGTACAACTCTACAAGAGCACCAGCTCTATAATGCAAGACTCAACTTACATCCTCAACACCAACTGAGATGAGGCAACAATCCTCAACAGATATCAATCTGCGACAGGTATGCGACCTGTCAGTAGTGCAACACGCGTATGTACGCGCCCTACCAGTAGTACAACCCGCGTGTATACGCGTCCAAGCAGTACTACAGCCTGCATATACCTTATGAGCTATTAGGGTTTATCCTTTTCATCACATGCTCAGATCCTCTGCAACCTGCAATCATATTTTCTTCTGTCTCTCACTGTACAAACTGACCCACAACCAGTCACAACACATCCAAGCTCTCCAATAGTCTACTCATGCTCCATAACCAATAAATATGAATGTTATCTCAATCATGTATAAACAACTAGTATACCATAGCAATCATGTCACCACTGAATCACAAGAGTATTGCTCATTCCATCAACCAACATAGACCACATCACAACAGCCATACCAAGAATGCCCTAATCATTCACAACACAACAAACAATAGTATCCATCAAGACAATAATGTAACCATACCAGTGTCTTAGTGACAAATTTGAACCCATAGAATGCAGATCTGGAACCTGCTTCAGTCTTCAACAGCTTGTCATCAACTCAACCACAAATATCCATGATTTTATCCACTGTATGCTCCCTATACACAGATATCTCGCGTATTGTACGCACCCTGTACACAGACAGCTCACGTATACGCACCCTATACACAGACAACCCGCGTACGCACTAGAAAATAGGATTTTTTTCTGTAATTCTGAGAATTTTGCAGTCATGATCTCAGACTTGCCGAAACTTCAATGCGTCCATGAGATCCTCCCGATCTCCTCTCTCTCATAATAGATCTTCAACACATGCTCAAGAGATCCACACCAAAGATGCTCTCACAAGAAGCTCTCAATCAATACTCTAAAAGATATTCTCCCAAGAAGCTCTCCATTGATCCACACAAAGGATGATTTAGAAGAGACCATTGCTATATTATTTATTCTTTCATCCTCTAGGTCACTTAACCAATTTCTAGGTCACTTAACCCATTTCTAGGTCACTTAACCTAATTTCCTTATTTTAGGGTTAACCACTTTCCATAAATAGAAAGTTCTCCAATACTTTATCATTTAATTATTCCTTCTTGATTTTGTCACTTTACTTTATCATTTAAATAATCCTCCTTGACTTTGTCACTTTACTTTATCATTTAAATAATCTTTCTCACTTTACTTTATCATTAAATAATGATTTTCTTCTTTTCAAGCACTTTGACTTCTTTGACCATTTGGGGCTTCAAGCCTTCATATGTGGGTCCTCCAACTTCGTAAGGCCATAACTCTCAAACCGTGAGGAGTTATGTGACATTCCACATACCACCGGAAATGGTATGACAAGCACTATCCTTCTAGGATAGTTTCACCAACAATTTCATTGATCTTCATTTCATTATTGCACATACAATCATGGGTTCTCCAATCATTCTTCTAGGATAATTCAATCCGCAAAGCGTCTTCCCGTGAGGGCTTTCACCATAAGGGGACCACTTTGGAGTTCATCCATTTGTGCACCTTATCAATCATGATAAGACATTAATGAGTCATCTATACATTTTTCCAACAATGCATCATATACCAATGAAACCACATCGATCCATGACAACTCATTGATCCATCTTCATCTATGCATTCTTATCAAGGACAATACATCAATCATCAATCAATCAATCCTTTGACATCAATCAATCACTTGACATCAATCAATGACATCAATCAATCAAACCATTAGCATCAATGACAACATGATCCAACAGTTGAACCCAACAAAGTGTCGTTGGAGAAGGTTGATACCTTGAAGAATGTTGCAGAATCATTGGCAAAGTGTGTTAGTAGTAGGGAGTTCTCTTAGTGTAGAGAATTAATGGGCATTGCTACTCTAAATACACTTATAAATCATGGGCTCCACTATTTTGTAAAGAAAACAAAAGGTGGGAGAATGTTGGAAATGTGCTATATTCTTTGCATGTCAACCATGCATTCATGCACGAGGTGTTAGTTGCAACATGTGCATTGTGCACTCATATAAGAGCGTTAGATGGGGTTCGAGGCTTTTTTGTGTTTTTTTAGCCAATGATTTCCAGCCCATTGCAATCTAATCCTGGTTAAGGGATTATGATTGTAATCTAATTCAATTTAATGGATTAGGGTTTTGGATGTTGTGAAATACCTAAATATTGTATTGTGAACAATGAAGGCAATATAATAAAGAAGAGAGAGGTGCGACTCCAAGTTAGGCCAGTTTCCTAGTTAAGGGTTTCTAGGGTAAATCTCTTTGTACTGCATGCATGCCATTGTTGTTCTCTTTGTTTTGATTAAGAATCTATGTGCATTGTTTCACTTACAAAGGTTTACAACTTGCAAGAATGCCTCCCATTAAAGTTAAAATGAAGGTTGAGATATGACAAGTAGCTCCCACTCCCCACTTAATTTACCTTTGCAATATAATGGTGGCATGATAACATAAAGTCTAGATGATGATTCAACACCTCTCTCCATGTTCATCAATGATCGTCAACCTTTCTTCATGGTATACATGCTTCAAAGATTCAAGAGGTCTTTTCTTATTTTTGTCAATGTTATTGCTAAAATTGCCTCCATGTAGAGCTCATGTTAGTTAAGAGAACTAAAGATAATGTGTTGCTAGAGGTTTTCCACACATGTTGTACGCATGCATATGAGATCCAAGCTATAGTGAGAATTTGCAATAATCTTTAGATACATCTTAGGTTGAGTTTCCTACTTGCGCAAGGGAATATTAATAATAATTTCAAGCGAAAAGTTGTGATATAGTTTAATGACAATTTCTTTGTTCTAGTGAGTAGGCTAAAAAAAATTAGGGTCTTTTGCTTTACTAGCACTAATTATTGTAATTTCTTCTCAAATAGACCAGATGTATATATATATCTTACTTTCAGAATTTCAACTAATTTCAAAGAAGAAGAGAACTAAAGGTATCTTCGACATCTCAACAAAGTGGTTTACAACAAGTTCCCTGAACTCTTTAATTTTGCAAGAGCATCCATAATTGACAAAAAAAAACTAGGTTGAAGTAGAGGAACACAGAGTCTCAAACTCAAGCAAAAAGAATTTGCTAGACATCAAAGTAACCAAGAATGTATAACAAAGAAATATATGGAGACATAGCAATGAGGAATGCTGAACTCAAATTACAAATTGAAATGGACATGGATGGACACATAGCAACAAAGAATGTCCAAATAAAGTTTTAGACCCTTGATGACTTTCTAGTCGACTTGAAAAGGCTTTCAATTTGTAAGGGGGCGAAGATAATCTTAAGTTGAGAGAGTTTGGGAAAGTAACCTTTGTGATTCACTCAAATTGCACTAAAAGCGAATTGAAGTGTACATGCAAAGTCTCTACTTAAACCTGATTTATGATTTATAAAATGTGCGTTTCCTTGTGCCGCTCAAAACTAGGACCCTCCAACCTATTGTGACGAAAATCTGCGGTTTGAGTTGATACAATACAAACACAGCAACAGAAAGACATCCTCTATTCAAATTTTGATTTCCGGCTGAAGATCACTCCGCGTTTTCAACTTAGCCAAAGTAGGGATGGGGACGGAAGAATATATGACCCCAGGAGAGATAGTGGGGAAATCATATGATTATATTGCAGGGCCTGGAACCTATCTCAACCCCAGCAACAACACAATCTATGCCTGTGCCGTGGGCTTAAAGCGCCTCATTCCTGCTTCTGCAAATGCTGGAGACAATGTACACCAATATTCTAGTACTCTTACTGCTATTTTCATTCTCTTTTATAACATTCAATTATTTCTGTCTGTGGGTCCATGAATTATATGTTTTCTTGCATTGTCCCAGAGACCCACTGTTGAAGTAGTGAAGGAGAAGGAGCACGGGGCTGTGCCTGAACCAGGAGCCATTGTTACAGCCAGGGTATGATTTTCTCTCCTGAGTTGTGTTTCAGAATCTTCTGTCATTCAGAGATTGTTTGGTTTCAGTTGAAACTCAATGTCTTGAGGGAAAATTTAATATGTTTGTGTAATGTCCAATATCCTCTACTAAACTTTGCAGAGTTATCGCGATGAGCATTTGTTTCTTTGGCTCTCATCTCTAGCCTCCACTAAGACGTAAGACCTAGCTTAAATCATAACTACGGTCCAACTTCATCAGGTGTAGTGAAATTTCCAGTACATGTAGTTAGTGCCAATCGGTTTCATAATGGGTATGCAATATAAGGAGAGTTCAATATAGTTCTTTGTCTTTCTCATGAAGAGCTATGATTTCTGCCTTGGGTTTAAGAGGTTCTGGTGAGAATTAGGGCTGGCTTACTTTCGGGGCATTGCTCCTGGTGTCTCGAGTGACATTGCTCGATTGAATTTACATTGAGGCACAGTTACAAAATACTTGAGAGTTATAACAAGCAGGTTGTGGTCAAATGGTTAAATCAAAGCACTTTCAATGTTTATAGCTCTGTTCAAAGCGCGCCCTGAAGGCATGTTGCTGCGTATATGTGGTCAACAGACCAGGTGGAAACTCTGGTGTCCTTAACAACCCACTGATGAGGCATATCTCGATAGACGAGGCCAGGTGCAAGTCCTGGTTGAATTTGACGAAATAGATACCCCTTGGTAGTGGAATTTAAGATGAAGGTAGAGCCCATTTTGTTAACAAAGGGCCATTTACCCTGACAAAACAATCTCGAGAGTTTGCAAAAAGTCTGTACTTTTATGTTTTTTTAGAAGTGCTTTGGGAAGCATGCCATGAGGGGCTGCACCGCAGAGAGAAGATTTCCTTTGGCTCAGGTTCCAGGTTTGAGGAGTATATTCGACCAAAAATATGCAGGACATGCACTTGGCCTCATCCGTTCGAACTTCGAAACTCATGTCGTGTGGGTGGTGTAAACTACACTGGAACCTTGGTGGAGGGCTTAAGTTTTAACGAACTTTTCATCTCACTAATGAACCAACGCCATGTTGGTGTACTTTTATGTATTTTGGTTATCTATATCAATCTGAAGTATTAGATATTCCATTTGTTGCTTACAAATTTGGCTTTTATACAAAATTTCCTTCCACTTGTTGGTTTTTTTCTTCTGATTTGTTTCTGTATGTTTAAATGACATTATTTTAGGTTTTTTTTTTAAAAGAGACCGAAGAGATATTTTATATAAAGGGTGCTGCACCTAAGCAAAACAGCATCCAAAAATTACAAAATTGGGCTCAGAGCTAATTGAGTCCTCTTCTTCTGTAGTGTCATAAAAAAGACTGTGCATCTACAATCTAGAGATTTTGATACTGTAGACTTTTACATATTGGCCAAGCAAAAACATACATCGGACATGCATAATTCAGACTGCTGATTCATTGTCGGTAGTTTCCAGATTTTACTTGTGACTGGGCTCAGCTACCTTAATCTCCATTTGGACAAGTTCTTGAATTCCTTGAATTTCATCCGGATTTGTTGCCTGTAATTCTATATTGGGCTGGTTGTTTGATCCTGAGTTTGACTGTGGAGGTAATACTGTGCCTCTGAATTGATGGTTTCCTTGTTCCAAAGCCTCCACCAGCGAAGGGTCATCACTGTTTGCTCCAGATCCCTGTAGTGCTGTCTTTCTTGCGCTTTCTCTTGTTCTAACATCTCTATATTCTGCAGCAGAGTCACATTTGTTTGTTCCTGTATATCTACTTTACTAGCCAGTTGAGCATAATTCAACCTACTGCCCTCAGCCATGTCTTCATGCCTGCGCAAAATTCTCTTAAACTTGCTCCATGAGGGATCCATAACAATAATGACGCTTCCAGAAGGAAAGGGAAGAGGCCAGCTGCACTTAAAAGACTTAGACCTCCTGTTCCCGAAAAAAAGTCCGTTCTTACAGGGATGGAGACCCGAAATTTCCAAGCCGCAATCAGAATTCTTTTGCACTGTGTAGTTTCTTCCTGAAAATCTTCGATGACAGACTGGATTTAATATACTTGTGCCTAGAGAAATGCCAAAAGGGTCGCCACATGGAGCAGGGACGAGATTGAATTGGGGATTGTGGCTTTTGGTGCCAAGAGGATAATTAGGAGGAGATTTGAAAATCCACAGGCCACTTGAGATACGGATATGATTATGGTGGAAGAGGGAAGCTAAGGGGTCCAGAAGCCAACAATGAGCCCAGACAGGAGGGCGAAAATTGGAATGTATGTGTTAAAATATTCGATGTGCTCGTTTTTCCAAAGACAATATCTCAATATTGTTACCCAACCATAGGCACGCAGCCACCCTCGAGCACCATAACCTTGACAGATAGAATAATTTTGGAAGTAGTACCAGACCCAACAAATAACCAAGAGATAGTGTATCTCTCTTTCTCCAAGAATAGCACACCAAACAGAGAGTCCATAAACTATAAACCAAGACCAAAAACCCAGTTGCAGTCTCTGCAACTGCACTCCTTCTCCAAACTTGCGCACCACTTAACTTGCGTGAGCTGTGAGTGAGTGAATGACCAAATGAGCTAAAGCGCCCTTTATTTATAGTGCTCTTTGTCACCTGTCTAGGCCGACTTCTTCTTTTAGAGGCTAATACTTAATATTAATTCTTTTATTGAGCCGACATGTCTTCTAGGGTTTCTACACATCTGTTTAGTGTTTCTCTAGCTTCTGAAACATTCTAATCTAGTAAGAGGTTACATATGGAGGTTAATACCTCCCGCAGCTACCATAACATCAACAGTATGGTCACGAGGATATCAGAGGACCTCAGAGTGGAGAATTGTTCAGGGTGTGGGTAGCGAAGGAGGCAGTGCTGAGAATGGTTGAGAGCCGTGTCACTACTAAAAAGACCCAGACCCCATTCGGGAGCCTGGCCAACATAACAATACGAAAAACAATTACGACCAACCTATTGTTAGAGTTGTATCTTTAGTTAGTCCACATCTTTTAGTTGTTTTAGGATCTTAGTTGGTTAACAGAGCCATAAAACCCATCAGAGTAGATTATACCAAACGGCTTGGGTTAAATAGACAACCCCGGTCCGGATCTTCCCTTCTCATTGATGGTGTGTCATAAACGCCCGTCAACACAACCCCGATTCTAACATCTGAAAGAACAGAGAGTAAAAGATTCGAAAGGAAGCTATGAAAAAATGGATCAACAAAACAGAGGAGACTTGACCTGGAATTGTAAAGGTGATCTTCAGCTTGGTTCCAAACTGTGCAACAACCCTCCCATAAATACCTTGAATCCATTCGAGCAGTGTTAACTTAAGAACTCCTGCACATACCAAAATAAATGGCAGGAGTGCGGTGGAGATTTTGAAGTTTGGAATTGCCTGGCACATTTACTTCCCAAAGCCGCCGATCATAAATCAATGTTGGAACCCGCTTCATTAAAAGTTAAGGGATGTGGTGGAGGCTGGAGCATAGTTCCCCTATTAATCTTGATGACCCCTGTTGATGTTACGGTAGCTGCGGGAGGTATTAACTTCCATGTGTAACCTTTGGCTAGAATAGAATATTTCGGAAGCAAGAGAAACCCTAAACAGATGTGTAAAAACCTTAGAAGACAAGTCAGCTCAGTAAAAGAACTAATATTAAAGTATTAGATTCTAAAAGGACAAGTTGGCCCAGACAAGTGACAAGAACCACTATAAATAAGAGATGATCTAGCTCATTTGTACACACTCACTTCACTCACTCTCTCAGTCAAGGATAGCGCAAGTTTGGAGCTGCAGCTGCAAGGATGGAAGGTGGATCTTCTCGGATGGTTCTTGGTCTCTCTCTCTGGCGCCATCTAGCCTAAGATGTGTGCCCTATCCTCTAGTATCTCTTGGTGGTGTTCTTGGTGATATTTCTTGGTGGTATTCTTGGTAAGTGCAACTGCAACTGCTGCGACTGCTTCAACTGCAACTGCTGCAACTGAGTAATGTTCTTGTTCTGTGGCTTTGGGACTTTCTGTTTGGTGAGCTATCTTTGGAGAAAGATGAGCTCTCTTGGTTATCTGTTGGTTCTAGTGCTGCTTCTGGAATCATTCTATCTAGAAAAGGTTATGGTGCTCGGGGGTGGCTGTGTGCCTATGGTTGGGTGACAATAGTGATATTTTTTATGGTAAAACGAGCACATCGAATATTTTAACAGGTTATGGGCCCACTCCACCTTCAAGACAGTCCAACCACTGGAAGGTAGCGTGGCAGTGCTTTGTTAAGCTTGTTGTGGCACTAGTTGCAGCTGCAACTAGGGTTTCTGATTATGTAGCTGCAACAAACCCTAACCTAACCTTCTGGGCACTTCAAGTGAGAAGTTTGGCATAATTTTTGGATATTCTAGTGCGCCCTAGCCTAGCGCACCCTCTGGTGTCCTCAGCCAGCAAAAACGTCAAGTTTGAGTTTTTGGTCAAAGTCAAAGTCAAAGGTTGACTGGTCAAAGTCAAAAGTTGACTTTTGGTCAAAGTTGATTTTTGTTGTCAAAGTTGAAATTTCAAAGTTTCTAGCTTGTTCTAATCATTGAACCTTTTGATTCAGTTTCTAACCTCTTCTTGACAAGATGGTGTCTAGTTTCAGATTAGAAGGCAAGCTGAACGATGCTGCAAATTTCAAAGGTATGCACTTGTATATGCTTTTCATGTTATATCATCTAGCAAAGCATGAGTGTATTTTGCAGGGAATGTACAAGAGACCTTGTCCAAGCAGTGATCTTGGATTCAATACATTCAGAGGAACAAGTAGTTGAGGCACTAGGTTCCAGGTTTGATTGATCAAATTGTTAAGTTTCAATTTGCACAATTCAAGTTTGATAGTTGCTATAGTACAAGTAAATACTATAGTTGAGACAACAATCTTTGAAGGGTTCTACTACTGCTAGGCATACTTGGTTGTATGTAACTTAGAGATGACATAGTGAGGCACTGATCTACATCATGCAAGTACATCTCGGATATGGCATACAACTTAGATATGATGCATTGGCATCATGCTAGATATGTCATGCTAGTACGACTTAGAGATGATGTAGATGATACTTCAGATCACACCAGCACAACTTAGATATGATGCATTTGCATCATGCTAGTACGACTTAGAGGTGATGCAGCTGATGACATTGTTGATGCAGGATGATATCAGATGATATGATTTGATTGCCGTGGAGAGTGTATGTCTCTGGATAGTAGCTGTATGCTATTGTGGTGGATGTGCTCCATTGGTAATGACTATGTGTCACTGGTTAGTAGTTGTGTGCTACTAGGAGTGGTTGTGTACCATTGAAGAGTAGTTGTGTACTATTATGGATCGACACTGTTGTGATTTATTGGATGGCATTTTATTAACTGTGTACTACTACTGGATTGCCATGGAGATTACCAGTTGTGTTGAAGGTGTTTCCTAGGCTGGTGTGCCAACCAGTAGTGTTGGAGGTGATTGCCAGCTAGATGGATAGAGATATGATGCAGAGGCATTGATCTACATCATGCGAGTACAACTTAGAGATGGTGCATTGACACCATGCTAGTACGACTTAAAGATGATGTAGATGGTACTCCACATCATGCTAGATATGATCATGCTAGTACATATTAGACATGATGCAGGGCATCATGCTAGTACAACTTAGATATGATCATACAACTGAGAGATGATGCAGTGGAGAGGATGGTTCTTGGAGCCATTGAAGACATTCAACATCTGTTGGGACAATCATTCTTCTAGGATGTATGTCCGTATTAAAAGAATGGTCCTTGTATCACACTGTTGAGTGAGTGACTTATTCAACATCATGCCCGATTACTCATATGGAGTATGGCCTCGAGAGATGATGCAGTTGATGCTATCAGATGATATTGATAGTGGTGATGTTGCTCGTGAGTTGATCTATGTGATCATGAGATAGCCTGTGTGGCTATGATGATGCTACTTGTTAATACCTCCCTAGCTAGGAGGGAGTGTTGATGTTATGGTAGCTGCGGGAGGTATTAACCTCCATGTGTAACCTTTGGCTAGAATAGAATATTCCGGAAGCAAGAGAAACCCTAAACAGATGTGTAAAAACCCTAGAAGACAAGTCAACTCAGTAAAAGAATTAATATTAAAGTATTAGATTCTAAAGGGACAAGTCGGCCCAGACAAGTGACAAGAACCACTATAAATAAGAGATGATCTAGCTCATTTGTACACACTCACTTCACTCACTCTCTCAGTGAAGGATAGCTCAAGTTTGGAGCTGTAGCTGCAAGGATCGAAGGTGGATCTTCTGGGATGGTTCTTGGTCTCTCTCTCTAGCGCCATCTAGCCTAAGATGTGCGCCCTATCCTCTAGTATCTCTTGGTGGTGTTCTTGGTGATATTTCATGGTGGTAATCTTGGTAAGTGCAACTGCAACTGCAACTGCTGCAACTACTTCAACTGCAACTGAGTATTGTTCTTGTTCTGTGGCTTTGGGACTTTCTGTTTGGTGAGCTATCTTTGGAGAAAGATGACTCTCTTGGTTATCTGTTGGTTCTAGTGCTGCTTTTGGAATCATTCTATCTAGAAAAGGTTATGGTGCTCGGGGGTGGCTGCGTGCCTATGGTTGGGTGACAATAGTGATATTGTCTATGGTAAAACGAGCACATCGAATATTTTAACAACCCCTTGTCTAAGGAGAGCTCCTTCTTTGGCCTTATGGTCAACGACGGAGTTGAGCTCCCTTTTTATGCGATACGGGGTGAAGGTGTCAAATTTCTTGAGGAGAGCGAGAATTCTTGCTACTGCACCCACGAAATCGTTTCCTCCCGCAATATTTTGAGTTACAATTGCTCGGATGGCAAGCATAGAGTCTCCACAGATAACAATCTTTCAAACTCCGGGAGAGAGAGCCAGACTAATGCCTTTGAAGAGAGCGAAGACCTCAGCCTCATTATTTGTCATTGTGCCTAAACCCCAAGCATAGCTTGTTACTATATGACCTCCGGGATTGACAATATTCCCACCCGCTCCTGCCGCCCCTATTTTAGGTTTTGCTTTTTATTCCCATTTGTGTGTTGTCATTTTTTTGTTTGTATTTTGTTCTCTTCTTTAGAATGCTGTGTGTTTTCCATAGTTTGGTGCCCATATATGTCTTTTTAAATTCCTTTGTGATGATGTCAGATGCATTGGGTTGACGTTTATATGGTCATACTGGTATATTTTACAGTGAATCCTGGAAGCTGTTTCTGACAGGCTGGAAAACCATTTCTGGTTTCTGAACACTAGAATAAATGCTATTTAAGTGAAAAAAATCATCTTCTAAGTCTGATTTTCCAAAAAGAGTAGCTGACCAGCAAAATGAAGACCACTGTAGCAGGGTTTTTTAGGCAGATTTTGCCGGGAAAAAAATTGGTCTCATGTCCGGAAACTCTTTCATTGTATCTGCCCCTTTCCTGCAACTAACTCCAAAGTTTCCGATATTTATGAACCCTTTCGGTACCCGTGTCCTGTCATTTCCTGTTTCCGGTTTCCGATACTTAGGGACAGATATTTTATTGTAAAATATGTATTTTTAATTAGGAAAGGAAAGTTTATATTGTGCTGACTCAAAGTTCAGGCAATTTGATATACAAATTTTCAAACCATTGGTAGAATAATTTCTGACAGTCTGCCTAATTTAAACCAGGATTTAAAATGAATATACATCATATCCCTGAATGACTGAGTGACAGGCTAACGGCCTTTGTTTTTTAGGCTTATTTATTAACCTTGACTGAATTAAGAGACCCCTCCTTTGCAATCCAATGCTTGCCTATTCAAACTAAAATTTGACTTGTGTTCTGTAATTCTTTTGCTATTGTTTTATGACCCTCCGTTGTCTTTATCTCCATGTCTGGTGTCCTCTTTCCAATCTTATCATTCATAATATCCCTACTGGTAGATTTGTTTGCTTCTTTGCTTGTTTTCTTCATTCGCTTCCCCACAATGCCTTCTTTCTTTTTTCTCCTTCCATTAGACCCTTGATATCCATTGTTCCTTCTGCTTGTATTTTCTAGAGTAGTTGCTTCCTCACCAGCCTTTTTGAAGTATTGATATCCAATGTTGCTAAATTTTATTCAAAATTTCCTTCCACTTGTTGGGTCTTTTTTGGTTCTGTTTTGTTTATGTAATACGTTTAAATGACATTATTTTAGATTTTGCTTTTTAATTTTTAATTTTCCGTTTGTGTGTTGCCATGTATGTTTTCCATAGTCTGGTGCCCATAAATGTCTTTTTAAGTTCCTCTGTGACTATGCATTGGGTTGATGTTTATTTGGTCATACACTCATATTTTACAGTGAATTCTCAAAGCTGTTTCTGACAGCCTGGGAATCCATTTCTGGTTTCCAAAACATTTTCAGTTGCCTGAAATTGTTTTGGAAACTGCTCAACAGTTTTCAGCGGTGTCTGGAAACATCTGGGTCAGTGTCCAAGCACTTCCACAAGCTGCTGGCAGTTTCCAGGAGTTTTTCACTGTTTTTTCAAAGCGTCAAAATGAAAAAAGGACTTGAGAGTCTACACTAACCCTAACATTAGAATAGAAGCTATTTAAGTGAAAAAATTCCTATTCTAAGCTGTGTTACTGGATCCCTGGTGGCTTGAAGCTCGATTTGCAGATCTGCATTTATGATCCAGATAGGGATACAGATCCACCACGTAAACAGATCCTTCATGCCTGGAAACGGATCCCATGACACCGTAATGGATCCTGTGCCAGCTAGCCCCCACACGCCAGATCCCAAGCAAATAACATTAGAATTTTTTTTATTTATTTTTTATTTTTTAAGGATGTTTGCCACCTGTTTGAAACCCTAAGTGGTGGATATTCTATTTAGACTTTTTGTTAGATTTCTTATTATTAATCTGCAGCTTGTATAGCTATGTAGGTAAGTTATTAATTACCTGTAGGCTGTATAACATATGATAATGCTAATGGGAAAGGTCTGAGACATTAAAATTTTAATTTTCAGTTTCTGATGATGCTAGCGGGAAAGCTTTGGGAAAGGTCTGAGACATTAAAATTTTAATTTTCAGTTTCTGATGATGCTAGCGGGAAAGCTTTGGGAAAGGTCTGAGACATTATATAGATGATAGTATATAGTATATACATATTTTTCAGTTTTCTTTGTGTACACAGGATGGCTGTGTCATCAATAATTTAATTAGATCGATCCCATCCAACTATAGGTGAAGGCTCCTCTTAGAACAGTATGATACATAGGTTATAGCATGTTGTCAAACCGTGTACGGCATTCATTTACTATCATACCTAGCTGGGAATCTTTAGACATTAAGGCAGATTTCAAGGAAGATGACTGGTTGATCATGATGTAGAGTTGAATATCTAGATAACAAGGATGTAGACCCATTGTGGGACCTACTCTACATTATTATATCAATAGAGTGATCATTATTAAGACACTCAATTTTGTATTTACTATTATCGTTTTTGTATGAGGCATGATGCATCATGATTTGAGTCTTCAGATCTAATGATTTTCAGTTCTAATGTTGTGATTCATGAATGGTTTTAACTTTGAATATGTTTTTTAAAATTCAAAACTATTATTATATTTTTTGTATGTGGCATTTCTCCACCTGGCTTTTCAAAACTCTGGTGGATCTGTGTCTGTATTCATATTCTGGTAACTTAGCTTCTAAGTTCTGATTTTCCAAAAAGAGTAGCTGACCAGCAAAATGAAGATCACTATACCAGGGTTTTTTAGGCAGATTTTGCTGGGAAAATTTTGGTTTCATGTTCGGAAACTATTTCATGGTGTTTTCCCATTTCCTCCAACCACCCCAAAGTTTCTGACACTTCTAGACCCTTGCAGTACCTGTTTCCTGTTGTTTCCCATTTCTGGTTTGTGATACTTAGGGACAGATATTCTCTTGTAAAATATGTGTTTTTAATTAGGAAAGGAAAGTTTATATTGTTCTGACTTAAAGTTCAGGCAATTTGATATACACAATTTCAAACCAGTAGTAGAATAATTTCTGACACTATGGCTAATTTAAATCAGGATTCAAAATGAATATACATAATATTCTTGAATGCCAGAGTGGCAGGCTAACGGCCTTTGGCTTTTAGTCTTATTTGTAAACCTTGACTGAATTATGAGAGCCTCCTTTGCAATCCAATGCCGACCTATTCCAACTAAATTTTGACTTGTGTTCTGTAATTCTTTTGTTATTGTTCTATGACCCTCCCTTGTCTTTATCTCCATGTCTGGTTTCCTCTTTCCAATCTAATCATTTTTAATACACACACTGGTAGATTTGTTTGCTTCTTTGCTTGTTTTCTTCATATGCTTCATTGTCTACAATGCCTTCTTTATCTTTCTCTCCTTCCTTTAGACCCCTGATATCACTTGTGCCTTCTGCTTGTATTTTCTAGGGTAATTCCTTCCTCACCGGCCTCTCTGAAGTATTATATATTCCATTTTAAAGCATCAACCAACCAAAATTTGTTGCTTACAAATTTGAATTTTATTCAAAATTTCCTTCCACTTGTTGGTTTTTTTTAATTATTTTCTTTTTCTGTAATATGTTTCGATGACATTATTTTAGATTTTGCTTTTTTTTTCCTGTTTGTGTGTTGCCATTTTTTGTGTATTTTGTTCTCTTCTTTAGAATGCTGTATGTTTTCTGAAGAAAATCAATGTCCCCAACCAGGTTTCAATCACACCTTATCACTCCCATAGTTTAATGCCCAACCCACATGATATAAATTCATCACGTATCATAAATTAAATTCTGGAAATGGAATTTCTGAATTTGAAACACAAGAGACAATCTTCTATGGCTGGAAATTAAATGCAGAAATAACCCAGCAATAAATGAACACAGTACACAAGAAATTTTGGTCCAAAACTGACCCAGGAAAAACCCCCAGGGTGGGGGAAACCTGTTCTTCAGAGAGGGCAGATTTTATTAATAATCAAGCATCTGGAAATTACAATGTACAACAGAATTAATTCAACATTAATGACAAACTTATCTCCTTGGAATTCATGCCCAAATTCCACAAAAATTTGCACCCAACAGCTGCCTCGATTTCCGAGCCCACTCAACTGGAAAATCCATACTGTACAGCCACCCAGAACTTCATTCAATGCCATACCACATCTCCTCAATTTCTGTGCCTCTTGTTGTACGGAATCTGTACATAGTACGGTGCATTTAATACTGGAACCGTGCCTTGATTTCTGTGCAGGCTGTCCCTCAATTTCTGTGCCCAATATCCATACCGTATGGTCACTTGCTGCTGTAATTAATGCTATCCCTTGCCTTGGGATTCGTGCCTATCTTTGCCTTGGATAGCGTGCCTCTTCTCTGCTGCAATCTTCTTCTTCCTGCTCAATTTCTCCTTTGCTCTCTCTCTTCAACGAATGTGCAAAAGTGCTCTCAATGGACTTATGAGAGACATTTAATGGCCTCTTTCCCCTCTTGGCCTTTCAAATTCCCAAAGTGACTTTTGGATGTCCACATGATCCAATGGCTCACAATGAGTTAGATCTGTTAAGTTTTGAGCTATTATTAGGATTCTTTTCAATTTACTAGATAACAATAGCATAGGTAGGATCACTGAGAGAAACACAATCACAAGATACACAACATTTAATCTTGGGAAACCCTCATGGGGGAGAAAACCCAACAAAAACTTCCTTAATATAGATAGCCAATACAATGCCAAGACATTAAACCAAAACACTAGAGAATATCCAACACCGAGCAATGCACCTCTCTCTTCCTTCTCCCAATTGCAGCTACCAAACTTGCGCACTTGTTGAGTGAATGAGTGAGTGAGATAATGAGGCGCTGACTTCCTTTATTTATACAAGCTGGCAAGCGCTGTAAAGGTGTCTCTTCACTAGGCAGGGCCTACTTGTCTTCTTAGTGGTTAAAACCACTTTAATTAGGCCTGGGGGTCAACTTCTCAATTTGCATAATATATTTAGGGTTTGACCAATCCACAAAAGGGGATTTGGTCAAGTACAAAGCCCGACATGATCAATCCACAAAAGGGGATTGATTAGATGAATAATAACTCAATAATAAATAGAATACTCTTTGTAGTTACAATATTTCAACACTCCCCCTTAACAAGAAGGGTATTCTACAACATCATCAGGAAAGAGAGAGGGCAACAACATCGGCAACAACGGGAACACTGATTGGCATATCTATAAATCATCAGAAGTTTTTCTCATCATCAATATCATCATCCACAACAAGGAGCTGGAATGGAATCATCATCTGCATCAACATGGATTAGTATAACACTAATACATCATCATCATCAATAATAACACGAGGCTGATACAACATCAACAACAACAACATCACAACACTAAGGCTGGAGCATCAACAACATCAACATTAAGCTGGAAATCTTCAGCACGAAGCTGGCATCTCATCAACATCAGCACTAAGCTGGAAATCTTCAGCACGAAGCTGGCATCTCATCAACATCGACACTAAGCTGGAAATCTTCAGCATGAAGCTGGCATCTCAACAACATCAACACGAAGTTGGAAATCTTCAGCACAAGGTTGGCATCACAACAACATCAGCACGAAGATGGAAATCTTCAGCACAAGGCTGACATCACAACACTACTTCCCCTTTCAAGGGAGGTCCTTTCAGACTACATGTTAAATTTATAGCAGCTGCAAGAGCCATTCTCCGGGAGGATGGCAAAGACCCTAGCCGAGATCTAGGGCCCCCAGTGCACTCATGGGGTTCTTGGTCTGGGATCAAATAGTCAATGCCATGGCAAAAGACCCTTGTTAGGGCCCCCAGTATATGACTAGGGTTCTTGGTCTGGGACCAAGCAGCAAAATACCCTTGTTAGGGCCCCCAGTATATGACTGGGGTTCTTGGTCTAGGACCAAGTAGTTAAAACCCCTAGATATGTCTAGGGCCCCTGGACATGGTGTAGGGTACCCATGCCTGGGGCATGGGTTGATCCTTGGTCTTACACCTTGGTGGATAAGACCCCATAAATGTTCTGGGGCAACTTGATCCTTGATTAGGTACCTTGTTGGTATATGACCCTCCTTGAAGGTGGGCATGACCACATAAGGGATGTATTCCATATGCAATGATGATAAAGTTAATAAGGTCACCTTGAAAATGAATGAACAAGTATTGCCACCTTGTAACCCCACCTAAACCCTCCTTTACCCTTGCTTGTGTTGGTTTGGGGTTTTGTTGTTTTTGTGTTAAGGGTTAAAGTAAAGTTTAAATTAAAATGTTAATTATAACATGTTTAAATTATTTAATTTAAACATGTTATCTTTAATAATAATTAATTTTAATTTAATTTCTTTTATTCTTTGCCCTAGCCTAAACTATAAATAAACCTACCCTCTACCCTTCACATTACACTTTTTATTGTATGCTCTTGAGCTTCTAAGGTGAGGGGATCCTCTCTCTTTGCTACGACCCTCCTTCCATCTGCTATTGAAGTGTTTGATGTAGTTGCTGCGGCTCCCTTTGAGGACTGTTGTGTTGCTGCGGCTTCCTTTGAGGACTGTTGTGTGGTGCGGCTCCCCTTGAGGACTGGTGTGGTGCGGCTCCCTTTGAGAACTGTTGTGTTGGTGCAGCTCCCCTTGAGGACTGGTGTGGTGCAGCCCCTTTTGAGGACATTGTTGTAGTGTGTTCTGTGGTGTTTTCAGCCTTAATGTTTTTGTGAGTGCGGCCTTCCTTTGCAACTGTCCAGACCTGATCTGTCCTTGAGGCTTGGCCTTCCTTAAGCTACTTTTTGTGTGAGGGTTTTATCCACAAAATTTTCTGTGTGAGGGTTTATCCACATAATTTCTGTGTGAGGGTTTGGGTGATTAAAAATTTATGTTTGTGTGAGGGTTTGCTTTAGAAATGCCCGTGTGAAGTTCTTGTGGCCCTATCTCCTTGGTGGCAAGAAAATTCATTCATCTCTTGGCAAGAGATCTAACCTACATGGTAGATCTATGAGCTGGAATTTTTTTGAGCATATTTCAGTGATCTACATTACCTATGTGTGGCTGCTCTCCTTCAGAATTTTGAGGTAAGGTTCCAGGTAAGTCTTTACAGTCAGATCTATAAATTGTCATTTGTTTTCTGAAGTTTTTCTACTGTCTAACTACTTGCAGAGATTAAATTAGTTTACTTGTTCAGATCTGGGATTTTTGAGTTTGGTTCTTACACCTTGTTTCTAAAGTTTGGATTACTGCTCCTGATCAGATTGTGTTTTATTTTGGGTTTAGATCTGTATAAGAATTACACCAGCTTTAGATCAGATTTAATGTTTATTCTATATCTACTCTTTAACTAAATATCTAAACTATCTTAGATCTGAGCACACATGTTTGCTTTCTCTGTTCAAGCAGTGTAGATTTGTTTTCTAAATTTAAGACCTAGTTATCATTCTCACTGAATTTTAAAAGGACACTTCTGTTCTACTTTACTGCCCTAATTCTAACACTACACCAAACTTGTCTCGAAAGTGCTCAAACTTTGCACGAGACAGAGGCTTGGTCAACACATCTGCAACCTGTTCATCCGTGCCAACATAATGGAGCTTTATGGCTCCTCTCTGCACCATATCACGAATGTAATGATACCGGATTTCTATGTGTTTTGACTTGTCATGGAACACAGGGTTCTCTGTCATTTTTATGCAACTCTGGTTATCACATAGAATCAAGGTTGCTTCCATCTCCAGATCAAATAGATCGGTCAACAACTTCTGAAGTCATATGGCTTCACAACTGGCGGAACATGCAACAATGTATTCTGCTTCTGCCGTGCTAAGAGCAATACTTGATTGCTTCCTACTATGCCATGAGATCATGGCTGACCCCAGACTGAAACAACATCCCGAGGTGCTCTTTCTGTCAGAGACACTTCTAGCCCAATCCGAATCGGTATATCCACTTAGTCTGAAGTCTTGATCTCCATTATAACTGAGACCAAAATCCAACGTACCCTTAAGGTATCTCATCACATGTTTTGCAGCAACAATGTGAACACGTCTGGGTTCTACCAGAAATTGACTCAAGGTGTTCACAACAAAACATATATCTGTCCTGGTGTTCGTCAGATACATCAACGATCCAATGATCCGTCTGTACAGTGTAGCATCAACCAACTCTGACGAAGTGTCGACCAGGAGCTTCAACTTTGTTTCCATGGTTGTATTCATGGATTTACACTCCAACATATCAAACCTCTTCAGTATTTCAACTGCATACTTCCCTTGGTTAAGGATGATCTTTTCTGGGCTTTGCCAGACCTCAAGACCTAAGAAATAGTGCATTAGGCCAAGGTCTTTCATCTCAAATTCTGCAGCGAGCTTCTTCTTACAATTAGTGATGAGCTTTTCTTCTCCAGTTAGAAATAAGTCGTCCACATATAACAAAAATATAACAGGCTCATCATTCATAACCTTTAAGTAAAGGTTAGAGTCAGCTTTACTCTTGGTAAAGCCCAAGCTCGTTAGGAAACTGTCAATTCTTCCATACCAAGCCCTAGGAGCTTGTTTCAATCCGTACATAGCCCTATTCAATCTGCATAATGAGTCTTTTTGTCTTGAACTTCAAACCCTTGAGGTTGTTCTATATACACTTCCTCTTCTATGACACCATTTAAGAAAGCTATTTTCACGTCCATCTGGTGTAACTTCCATTTCATTTTAGTTGCAAGGGCTATGATGGTTCTTATTGAAGTGTATTTGGCAACAAGAGAAAATGTCTCTTCATAATTAATGCCTTCCTTTTGAGAAAAGCCACGAGCTACAAATCTTACTTTATATTTCTCAATACTTCCATCAACAACATGTTTTATCTTGTATAGCCATTTGGAAGATACCACATCCTTGCTCTTCGGTCTGCGAACTGTTTCCCATACATCATTCTTTATAATGGATTGGTATTCTTCTGTCATGGCATCTGCCCATTCTTTCTTTTGAATGGCTTCTTCAAAGCAAGTAGGTTCCTTCTCTAAGAGATCACACATCAAAGCCATTTAACTGGAGAATGGCTTGAGTTTCTTGACTTGTCTCATGGTTCCTTCGGGGGCACCATACTTCTCTCCATCTTGAATAAGTTCCCTTGCCTAGGCCGATTTTCTCTTGTGGGAGATCGTCATCTGGGGAGGTTCTTGAGATTCTATTATGTCACAATCTTCTGGAATCTCCTCATCATGGGAAGTTATGACTTTCCTCACTGGTTCTGCAACTCTGGGAGCTATAGGTTCTTCTTCATATACTTATTCAAGCTGGCATCTTCTTGATTTCTTGAGTGCTGCATCTTCATCAAAGGTGCTGATCTCAATATGATGGTAACCTGGTATATAAATTCTGAAGGCCTTGGAGACCTCACAATATCCAACAAATATTCCCTTCTTTCCTGAAGGGTCCAACTTGGTTCTCTTCTCTTTAGGAATGTGTACAAATACTGGACAGCCAAATATTTTGAGATGGCTTACTTCTGGCTTCTTTTCGGAGAACATCTCTTCGAGGGTTTTGAACCCAAGTACACTATGGGATAATCTGTTCTGTACATACACTGCTATTCTTGCTACTTCTGTCCATAAGTGCATTGGAAGATCTTGATCGTGGATCATAGTCTCCACTGCTTCCATTATAGTTCTGTTCTTTCTTTCTGCTACACCATTTTGTTGAAGATTGTAGGGAGTGGTGAGCTCCCACTTGATCCCGACATCTTTACAAAAGTTTACAAACTCTTTTGAGGTGTATTCTCCTCCATTATCTGACTTGAGTATCTTGATTCTTGATCTTTCTTTCAGAGAGATTCTCTATCAAGGCTTTGAATTCCTTGAATTTACCGAACACTTCATCTTTTGATTTCAAAAAGTAAACCCAGGTTTTGTGAGAATAGTCATCAATAAAAGACACATAGTATACATACCCACTAATGGAGGTTGATGGCATTAGGCCACATACATGTGAGTGAATGAGCTCTAGGACTCCTTCTACTTTACTGTCTCTCTTCAGAAAAGGGTTCTTGATGTTCTTTTCTTGTGCACATCCATTGCACACACCTTCATGGTCAACTTTGAATTTTGGTAGACCTGTGACTGCCTTGCTTACATATGGTAATGCCTTGTAGTTGATGTGAGCTAGTCTTCTATGCCAAAGTTCACATGGATTCTCAATGGAATGAGTCAAGGCTGCTTCTGAGTGACCTTTTAGCTTATACAAGCCCCCTTCTTCTGTTCCAATAACAATTGCATCTTCTATGGTATTTCCTTTGGGCCACATAAGAACTTCTCCATCTACGAAAGAAACTTTGAAGCCTTTCTTATCTAAAGCTGGGATAGAAAGTAAGTTCTTTGTCAAACCTGGTACATATAGTACATCCTTCATCTTCATTGGGGTCCCTGAATTAAGTTTGTAATTTGACTCTCCTACTCCTTTGATGGGGTACTGGTAATCATCTCCAAGTGTAACTTTTTGGGGAAAGTTCTTTTCTGTAAGGAAAGAGAGAATGTTTCTTTGACCTGTCATGTGCTTGGAAGCACCACTATCTATGAGCCAAGTGTCCTCACCAGGTGACACTGATCCTGAGAGGGCAGGAATTAAGACATAGTCTTCAATTTGTTCTTTTATCATCTTTGTGGGTGGCTCTTCATCTTCAATTGTATGGGCATGGTGCCTTCTGTTTCTCTTCTTGTATTCTTCTCTTCTAGTTGGACAATTCTTAGCAATATGTCCCATCTTGTCACAATGGTAACATTGGTAGGATGAGAAATCCTTTTCTCTTCTTTGACCTTTTTGAAACTTTTGGAATCTCCTTGGAGGGTGAGATTCTTTATGGATGAATTTGTTTGGGGAGTAAGACTCCTTATGTTGATGAGTTTCCTTCTGGAAGTGAGACCTCTTCCTTCTTCCTTTAGTATGACCAGCTAGGGCTTGATCTTCATTTCCTGATAGTACTGCTTCTCGGTTATCTACTCTTGATTCTTCTCGAAAACATTCTTGCCATAGATTGTCAAAATGTAGTTTCTCTTTTCTGGCACAAATGGTTTGGATGAATGCATCCCAAGGTCTTGTGAGACCATTAAGAGCTGTCATTATGAGTTCATCTTCATCTAGGGTATCACCAATTGCTTCTAGCTGTTCTTTGAATTATGATATTCCAGAGAAATATTCATGAACTGTTTCTCCTTTCTGCATCCTTGTACTTTTGGGTTGAGTTCTTAGATTCATCTCCGGTTGATGTTCTTTCCTTCATACATTCTGGTTAGGGCATCAAACATTTCTTTTGGAGTTTTCTTTGAAGCCACTTGAGGGATTAAGTGATCTTTAATGGAGTCTGCAATGATCCTTTTGGCCCTAACCATGTCCTTTTGGTGTTTTTCTTTAGCTGTAGCATCGGTAGGTTCTGGTACATCTTCCTTAATGAATCTTGCTAGGTCATTCTCTTCAAGAATGAGTGCAATCCTATACTTCCAGGCACGGAAGTTATTCACACCTTTTAACTTGTCAACAAGCTTAGTGCTTGCAGACATCTTGACTTGGAGTTGGGAAAATGACCAAAAATTGAAAATGCTCAGAATTCAAATTTGAACTTACCAGGAGGTGCGCTTGGCTGAGGCGAGTAGGCTGGTGCAGTCAGATTTCAGAAAATCCAAATTTTGCCCCTTCAAACTGGGTCTGCGGAATTCCGAACTCATACTTCTGGTATTGGTTTTGGTTTCTTGGTTTTCTGTACCAGCGAAAACTAGGGTTTCACTTTTCGGGAGTTTTGTCCACTGAAAAAGTGCGCTGAGGCTGCCAACGAGTTCGCTAGGCTAGGGCGCACTTCCTTGATGGGTTTTAGGTTGATATTCCTCTTCAATAGAAAACCCTAATTTTCTTGTACGACAACAATGACGTTTTTGCTTATCCAATGAAAGGTGCTCTCTTCAGCTTAGCTCTGAAACCATGTTAAGTTTTGAGCTATTATTAGGTTTCTTTTCAATTTACTAGATAACAATAGCATAGGTAGGATCACTGAGAGAAACATAGTCACAAGATACACCACATTTATCCTGGGAAACCCTCATGGGGGAGAAAACCCAGCAAAAACTTCCTTAATAGAGATAGCCAATACAATGCCAAGACAATAAACCAAAACACTTGTTGAGCAAATGAGTGAGTGAGATAATGAGGCGCTGGCTTTCTTTATTTATACAAGCTGGTAGGCCCTGGAAAGGTGTCTCTTCACTGGGCAGGGCCGACTTGTCTTCTTAGTGGTTAAAACCACTTTAATTAGGCCTGGGGGTCGACTTCTCAATTTGCATAATTTATTTAGGGTTTGACCAATCCACAAAAGGGGATTTGGTCAAGTACAAAGGTCGACATGATCAATCCACAAAAGGGGATTTGGTCAAGTACAAAGGCCGACATGATCAATCCACAAAAGGGGATTGATCAGATGAATAATAACTCAATAATAAATAGAATACTCTTTGCAGTTACAATATTTCAACAAGATCAACGGTGGAAATAAAGTGCATATGAAAATCACTTTTTAATATTTCATTCACCCAACTTAAATAAAAGACCCACTTAGTGTTTATTTCCTAAGTCACTTTTCACTTTATGAAATACAAGGGGGGTCACATTTCCCTAGGCAAAGAGACCAAGCCTAAGGAAAACCACTTACCTCGGTATAAAAATTTAACATTTTCCATAGTTTGGTGCCCATATATGTCTTTTTAAGTTCCTTTGTGACCATGCATTGGGTTGATGTTTGTATGGTCACACACACATATTTTACAGTGAATCCTGGAAGCTGTTTCTGACAGGCTGGAAAACCATTTCTGTTTTCTGAAACCTTTTTAGTTGCCAGAAACTGTTCTGTAAACTGCTCAGCAGTTTTCAGTGGTTTCTGGAAACATCTCAGCCAGTGTCCAAGCACTTTCACAAGCTGTTGGCAGTCTCCAGGAGTTTTCCACTGTTTTTTTAAAGTGTCAAAATGAAAAAAGGACTCTAGAGTCTACACCAACCCTAAAAATTCCCACTAACCCTAGCATTAGAATAAAAGCTATTTTAAGTGAAAAATTTCCTTGTCTAAGTTATGATTTTCCAAAAAGAGTGTCTAACCAGAAAAAAACAGGGAAGCACCAGCCCAACTGGTTGGACAAGGTTTGCCAGCTGTGCCATCTATGGGAGGTTGAGACCGAGGAACATTTCATTTTTCATTGCCCCATTTGTTATGTGAGATTCGGGGGTGGTTCCACTCTGTTTTGGGAGTCATGAACCCTTTCCAGTGTATTCCAGTATTCTGATCAGTGCTGCTTGGCTTTATACATGCAGGAGGCCCTTTGACTCCCATCCCAGATTCTTTGGCCACCCTTTGGACCAACCTCCCCTTCGTTGATCACTTCCTTCTTCTTGGTGCTTCCTTCTACTAGGGGTGCCAAGAGGCAGATCCTTAGCAGCTAAGTCACATGATTCACCGATTTCCAAGCTTGAAGTTCAATTTTAGGCAAATTTGAAGAAAATGGTTGAAGTTTGTTGATATTCGTTGAAGGGATAATATTGTATGCGAATTGAATTGAGTATTTTGGCTGAATTTCAAGGTTGGAATGTGCTGCATAACAAAAATATTTGTTTTATTAAAAAATTAAAAAACAACTAACAAATAAAACAGACCTAAACCTAAGTCAACATTTCTAATCCTTTCCCTCCGCACCTCTCATTGACCTCTGGCCCTCAACTCGACCTCTGCTATAGCCTACAGCATGCGGCAACACAACTCTTTGATTCTCCCCGACTCTGCTACAGCTCATGATGACCCTATAACATCAGTGCGTTGACCCTCTACATCAAGTCTGTCACAGCCAACTTGTCATGGAAGCTTGCTGCAATTGCCAACTTGCAGTGGAAGCCTGCTACAATCACCAACTCGCTGTGGAAGCTGCTACAATTGCCAACTTGCCATGGAAGCCTGTAGGCTGTTGTAGTCGCCATGGACCCCTAGTTTGGTGTTGAAGCCCGAGTGTTAAGAAATAGAACACAAGATAAGAACTTGGCAAAAAAGGCTTAAGCCATTCTCAACATTATATTCATCCCATGATATGAATTTATAGTACATGGATGTAATCTCCTTGTAAACTAAAGAGTGCCAACACTTTGACAGCTCATCAAGGATAATGACAACATTTGTAGACAAGGATGACAACTTATAAGAAGGTGATATCGGACTTTGTGATTGTCTAGGGACTCATAGCCTAACATTTCCCCCTTTCAATCACAAGTCTAAATAATTATACCAGTAAGGCAACATGAACTAGTGTGTAAACTGGTATCATCTTCAATCTTCAATTTGAAACTTTTGAACTGAGCTTTGATGAAGATATGCCTGAAAAACTACGAATATGGATGTTGAATGGTTCATCTAAAATGAACTTTGAAAGAGAGTAGAAATTTTGGAAGTGAACAACTGACAGATCTGAACATTCCCTGATTACTTGACAATTTGATCATTTGCCAAGTGATTTGGCTAGAAGAAACTGGCGTCTTCTGCTAATTGGTGAACAAATAGGATCACCAAAGTGCTTTTCGAATTTAGACATGATTAGGTGTTGAACAACATCGAAGAGCAATGAGAAGATTCTAGATTCCATGTTAGATCTTCCCAAATATGCTAATTTGATGAGATTGATTGATTGAATTGTAGATGTTCTGTTGAGGAGACTGATCACCATGCTGGAATTCCCAAATTCTGATTGAATTTTAATTTTTAGGACTTTGAAACTTGAAGCTTGACTATCATCATTGATATTCCCCCTTGTCAGGTGCAAGGAGAGAATATTGTTGAAGGGATCCAAGATTGAGCGTTGGATTCTTCAATAACTCTTTCATCATTGTATTTGATGGTTTTTGGTTGACCACTGACCGTTTTGACTTGATCAATGTGGTGGTTTTGGCTAACCACTAACCGTTTTCACTTAGTACCATGTATTTGGTGGTCTTGGTTGACCACTAACCATGTTCATTTCATCAATGTAGTCAATTTTCAATTTTATAGAATAGGCCCTAGTCATGCCCAAAATCATCATCTGTAACAATTGTTTGAATACCTTGGTCTGAACTCGACGGTAAGACTTATGCAACTTCTTGACTTATTGATTCCATTGTCAATAACTTTTCTAACCACAATGAATTGTTTTCTTTTTATCCTTCTTCCTTGTTTTACATTTATCTGAATGATGATTTATCTTCCCACAATCAAGACAAGAATGGAGATCAAAACACCGATTCTCCATGTGACCAACTCAATGACAATGTTGGCATTTAGCATTCAGATGTTGAACTACAATAGGTGAAGTGGGACCTCCTTGAAGGAATCCTACATTGTAGAAATGAATTGGTCTAGAATAGTCGGGGATATGAAAGGTAACTTCCTTATCATATTCGAGCTTTGTTCTGTGTTTGTTGTTGTGGATTTCTTCCCAAGGTCTGATTATAGGCTTGGAAAGATTATTTTGAACATGTTGCTTGAAAATCTGTGGAAGTTGATTTATTGCATGTTGTTGCACTACTGATAGGTTTTTGTCCTTGAACTTTTGAAATTTAAGTTCAGTATAACTTCAACTTCATTTGAATCTTCATTTGTAGTTGCATTACTGTGTTGATCATGTGTTGACTGTTGATTGGAATTTTGATTTTGGAATTGATGGATCAAATTCAAATAAGGGATTGTTCTAAACAAAGACTAGTTCAGAATGCCGCAGAAGTTGAGTTGTATTTTGTCATGTTGGAGCTGTGATTGAGTCTGAAGAAGTTCAACTTTGGCTTGCGAAACTTGCAAACAAGTTAGAATAGATTGAAGAGTTCCTCTGTCGATTATGATTGTGTTGTCCTTAGTAGTGAGTATTAGAGTGTTAAGTAATTGTAATAATTCTTGAATTTGAGTCAGTTAAAACATTGAATGAGGTAGGTCTTGGTATAAAAATGGTATAAAAGTTTCTTGTATTTTCCTCCACAAACCCACATAACATACAACAATCCACAATTGTATTTTCCTCTTCAAACCCACATAACATACAACAATCCACAATTGTATTTTAATTGCTCTAGTATATTATACCAAATATCTTTAATATATGGTAAAAGTACAATCCACAAAAGTTTCTTGTATTTTCCTCCACAAACCCACATAACATACAAAAATCCACAATTGTATTTTCCTCTTCAAACCCACATAACATACAACAATCCACAATTGTATTTTAATTGCTTTGGTATATTATACCAAATATTTTTAATATATGGTAAAAGTACAATCCACAAAAGTTTCTTGTATTTTCCTCCACAAACCCACATAACATACAACAATCCACAATTGTATTTTCCTCTTCAAACCCACATAGTACACAACAATCCACAAAGACACCCACATCCACAATCGTATTTTCCTCCACCCACATCCACAATCGTATTGTCCTCCACATAGTACACAACAATCCACAAAAGAGGTGTCTTGTATTTTCCTCTCCAAATCCACATAGTACACAAACACTAGGACCTACAAAACCTCTTCCTACCAGATTATCGCATGTAGATATTTTTTGTTCCAGCATCAACCGAATAAAACGTCTTCCTACCACATTATCTCATGTAAATATTTTTTGTTCAAGCATCAACCGAGCAAACAATTAGTTTGATTTTTAGGTCTTGGTATAAAAATGTGATTGAATCGAGAAAAAGAGAGCTTCTTTCAAATCCACCCATTGACAATAAGACCCAACAATTTTAACTTAGACTTAAAAATTGGAGGGTGTTGAGTTCAATCAAGAATGGACCCGACAATTACAATGCAATTCAATTTTGATTTGACACTTATAGAAAAGAACTATTGCAAGTACCAAATGTTGAATTAATGTTGAGTAAGAAGTTGAATTGAATCAAATTGGAATCAATGCTGATGTAGATTTGTTGTTGAAAGCTAATGTGATCAACAACATGAATGCTTGAATATGCTTTGTAGGTGCTTGATTGACATTAATTGTATGTGCTTGAATATGTAGATTGAGTGTGGCAATATTTGTTGAAATATTGTAACTGCAAAGAGTATTCTTAATATTATTGATATATTATTCATAGGATCAATCCCCATTGTGGATTGATCATGTCGGTTATTGTAATAGGA
>ML802033.1:61276-81377 GCA_009831015.1 Picea engelmannii
GTTTCCTCAACATAGGGCATGAACCAAGTCAAACCCCCAAATATAGCATGTGCAAGGTCTCCAAGAGAAACATCCCATCAATAATTGCATGTAAGAGTGAGTAATGAGGCCTCAAAAGGTGGACACCATCCTCAAATTAAGTATCAAGCAAGTGGATCCATGGTACAAGGCATCAACTCTATGAAGAATACATGTGGAATATGATCAATGCTCAACCAACTCCATGAAAAGAAGGGGTAGCATCTACTTATTCCAATATAATAATAATATATCTCAATGTGTGTGCAAGGTGTTATAGCACAAGTTGTAGGTTGGGCAAAGCCCGACCCAACCACAAAAGCAAGTGCTACAACTTGGGAATCCTACACCCAATGTCACCTCGATGTAGGTTCCGCACTTCAAGGGTGACTAGGTCACTCTAGGGAGGCGATCCCAGTGACCCTAGGGGGAATGAGAAGGGGATGGATAGAGATGGAAGTGGAACCCCTAGAGGTCAAGTCTAAATGGAGTGAGAAGTGGAAATAGATGCCTTGTAAATCAAGTGATTGTTGCCTCGAAGGTGTAGTACTTCTCCAGATGATTGTACTTGCCCGAGAACAAAGAAAGACACCTTGCAATGATATATGTTAGCATGGATCAACTAGTTAAGCTTGCTGTCTCTAATTTGCAGCAGTAGATAACAGTTTATATCAACAAATAAAGCATTCTAAATCAGCATGTAAAAGCATAAGATCAACCAATGATATTATCAATGAATTAGGCAATCAATTATGACATGGCACTTTGAGGCTGAACAAAGCAAGCTGTTATAACATGTATTTTCTGCAGAAAATTGCAGCCTTATGGCTGTAACATTCAATGGCATGCAGCAACAAAATCAACCACAAAAAAGTGCCAAGAACTAGCCCAAAAAGTGCGCCCTAGTTAGTAGACTAGGTGAGTGAAGTTAGAGAGAATTCTTAGGGTTAGTTTGTGTGATAAGAGGGAGTTAGCAGCTAGGGTTATGCAGCCCTAATGGCTGTAGGTTAAAGTTTGTAACACCAATTAAAGTAGTGGAAGAGAGGGGACGCCCTAGTAGGGAAAGAGTCCTCTCAATGTGGCAAACCAACTCCAAGCAAGAGATCTTTCAAAAGACAAAATTTCACGTCTACCAAGGCAATGATTTTATATCTCCAATGCAAAAAAGAAATGACTAGTGCCTTAAAAATTGGGTTAATGGAGTCAAGTAAATGAACTAGAGATGCTAGTTCCTTGGGGGTGTAAATCCTCTTACTTCCCAAGGCAAGTATCTCTAGTTAGGGTTTGAGAATGAGGTGTGTAAATCCTCTTATTTCCTCAAACAAACCCTCGCAACAACAATGAACTTCAAGCAATAAATGATGAAGACTAGAGTGGGGGTGTAAATGCTCTTACTTCCCACTTAGCTCCTAGCACAACAATCCTGGACTTAAAAAATGTGATGGCATAAGAGTAAAAGACTATACCAAAATCAAGAAAGATGCTAAGACAATCCACCATAAAAGCTAGAAACCATTCATCCAAGGCTAGCGCCTCACTCCTCCATCAACCATTCATCAAGATAGCCATAAACAAGTGCACAAGAGACAAAAGAAGCCAAGTGTAGTGAAAATTTCAGATCAAGTCTTCTCACAAGAGGGAGAGTTATATTATGAAATGAGATCTTATGATCTCTATTTATACAAAATGTTTTCAAAACAGTTTGTCCACATAATATTAGGGAAAACACAAGATTAGGGGTCAGGAACCCTAATCTTTCCCCTTTTACGAAATAATATTAAACAATTCATCTAAGATTTCACTTTTTGCACAAATAAACCCTAATTTTACATGGATGTCTCACCTTTAGGGGACATTTTTCCACTTGGGAGAAGTTGTTGGTGTTGGAGAAGCATTGGCAGGCCTCCAAAGGCCACATGTCAAGCATCTAGGCAATCTCCTCATGGTGAAGACCTCCCCCTCCTTGAAACGTCCATGTGTCAATGAGTGGCTACATCACCACTAAACCCTACCCCCCAAAAGTGACGTCATGCCCTATGAAGTGACGTTTTGCCTCTCCTAGGTAAGTCGTTTGGCAAGTGAAGCATGGGCTAGGTCCATCTAGCTGTCCTCTAGGCCTCCAAAGGCATCTCTCTCTCATCGAGCATGTGGGCCTATGCCATCCATCTTGTGGGCTGCTTGCCCCCATAGCTTGTTCTTCCAAAACTGGCCACCAACCTGTACCTGTAAGACAAATGGATATTCCCTCCAAGGATCTCAAGTCTGTTAAAAATAAGCAGTTGCAAGAGCCATTCTCCGGGAGGATAGCATAAGACCCCAGCTGAGATCTAGGCCCCCCAGTACACTCCTAGGGTTCTTGGTCTGGGACCAAGCAGTTAAAGCCATGGCAAAAGACCCTAGTGAGGGCCCCCAGTGTATTGCTGGGGTTCTTGGTCAAGGACCAAGCAGTTTGATGATGTAAGTCCCTAGATGTGTTCTAGGGCCTTTGGCTGTGTTCCAAGGAATCCTTGCTTGGTGCTTGGATTAAACCTTGGTGGATAAGACCCTAGTGGTGATCTAGGGCCCTCAGATGTGTTCTGGGGTATCCTGGTCTGGGATCAGGTGGTTCTTGGTTAAATGACAAGACAAGATGATGTAATATTCTTCTCTCCTGGGATGGTTGTTGAATTTAAGGCAGCTGCAAGAGCCATTCTCCTGGAGGATGGCATAAGACCCTAGTTGTGGACTAGGGCCCCCAATACACTCCTGGGGTTCTTGGTCTGGGACCAAGCAGTTGGAAGCCATGGAAAAAGACCCTTGTAAGGGCCCCCAGTAGATGACTGGGGTTCTTGGTCTAGGACCAAGTAGTAAAGACCCTAGATGTATTCTAGGGCCCCTGGATGTGCTCTAGGGAATCCTTGCCCTGAGCTTGGATTGATCCTTGGATGTGTTCCTTGGTGGTTGATATAAGTCCCTAGATATGTCTAGGGCCCCTGGATGTGTTCTAGGGTACCCATGCCTAAAGCATGGGTTGATCCTTGGTCTTGTACCTTGGTGGATAAGACCCTAGATATGTTCTGGGGCAATCTGGTCTTTGACCAGGTAAATCTTGGTGCAATACCAAGATATGTTGGTGTGTGATCCTCTTCCTCTCTCCCAGGATGGTCCACAGGACCTAGGAGAGACTATGAAGATGGGCATGATCACATTGTGTGATGTACCCCTTATGCAGTGATGATAAAGTTAATTGGTTACCTTGAGAATCATATGGACATGTCTTGCCACTAAGAAAACCCTTTGCCCTTCTTAAACCTTTGTTTGATCTTCACCCTTTGGTTTTTGAGTTTGGGTTTGAGTGGGGTTTGTATTTTTGTTTTAGGGCTTAGTAAGATTAAAATAGAAATATTAATTAATATTTAATATGACATTAAATTAATATTTATATTAATTAATATGTCATTATATTAATTATTATTTTATTACCCTAAGCCCTAGCCTAAAACTATAAATAAAACTCCTCCCTCACTTTCTATTACACAAAACTCACTATCTCCTCTTCTAGTGGCGGTCTGCTCTGAGTTTTCTTCCCTAAGTGCTGCAGCCTCCTTGACTGTTCAATCCAACTCACTTCTGTTGTGCTGGAAGGTGATTATGGGTGTTGTGTTGATGATTGCTACATTTCTGAGTTTGCTTGTTGCTGCCAGGTTCACTCTCCATCAGTTCTGCCCTACTCTAAGTTGCCGACCACCCTTCTCTGTTCAGTCTTCAAGCAACCAACCCTCCTCACACTCCTCTTCTAAGTGGTAGACCCTCTCTAGAGGCTACCGTCCCATTCTATGTACAGATCAGGAATCTATGAGGGTCGCGGCTATCATTCTGAGGTACTAACCCTCTACAACAGGCTGCCGTCTACCTCAGTACAGATCTGAAATTTAGTGTGGACTGTGGCTGTCCTTTTAGCCTTCAAATCATTGCTGTCACACCTTCTTGAGCTAGCCGATTCCTCTATGTGGGTGGTTGAGACAAGGGTTTACTGATCAAGATATCAGTTTGGGGTCTCTTGTCTTTTCTTGGGAGTTTTCTACTGTGACATTTCATTCTCATACTCTTTATGACTGAGATCTAGCCCTTAGTGGTTGATCTAAGAGTTCAAGACTAGATCTGAGCATAACTTAGAGGGATACATCTCACTTGTGTGCCTAGCTCATTCTTTCATTGCACATGAGGTAAAACTCAGAGGTAAAGTTCAGTTGCTTTATTACTTCAGTTTGATTTATTTATTTAAACTCAGATCTACTAATTGATATGCTTAGAAATATTTAATGTACTAGATCTAAGACTGCTGTACTTAGATCTACTTGCTTGCATACTCAGGATTAATTGTTTGGTTCAGATCTACTAGTTTACTTGTTCAAAAATATTTTGCTTTAGATCTACTTGTTGTTTTCAGATCTACTGCGTACCTCTGTTCATAAATTTTATTTAGATCTCATGTTTACTTGCTGATCTAGCTAATAGAATTTTTAAAAGTATTTCTTTTGTTATTTTTCCCTATCTCTAACATGGTATCAGAGCTTAGGGCGTGAAAAGAGCTCAAGGATTGCAGACTTGAGCCTGCGTAGATCCATTGTTGTTAGGGTTCATTTTAAATCAACAATAAGATTTCTTTTCCTGTTTACAATATGACTCCTTTACTTAGACAAGGAGATAAACAGGGCCTGGACTTTGTTGACAAGATCCAATCTTTGACAGAAGCATCAAGTTCTTCTGCAACTTTACAGGCTTTAGTGGATTCCGACATCTAATCTGGTTCTGTGAGAGGTGGTAGCTATTCCAATAACTTACCTTTAGTCAAGCGTGGGCTAGACATAGTTAAAGTGTTATTTGAAAGACTTCTTGTTACAAGGTATGCCTTCATTTCCAATCTTACTTTTTCTGTCCATTCAAATATGAGAGAGAACTATTCTCCAGGGAGTAACTTACCGTTCATTTAAATATCAAGCCCAATACAACATAACCAGGATCCTTGATTTGTTGGAAATTGTCTCCTTTACAATGGACATGATTGTAATAGATTTAAAATCCTTACAAGTAAATTTATGCATATGTATAGACAGATGGAGATTATCTTCATTCAAAGGCTATGGAAAACTATGATACCCTTCTGCTACTCTTGATGGAAGGAAAACTTGTCTTCATTCTCCATTGTGGATCAACTTAAGCATTGACATGGAGTTATTGGCCTTGTTTTGAATTCATTAGTCCTAGGCCACAAGAGCACTATTGAAACAAGTTTTTAGAATCCATTTAAATGACTTTTCTAAATTGCAGAGATGTATAAGTGCATGACTTAATAGACTTGGTAACTCAATAGGAACCCTCATGGTTTACTTTCTCAAGAGGACAATAATGTGTCTCAACTCTTGAGTAATTGTTTGGCACTCTCAAGGCTTTGTCAATGTTGGTAGGAGATTCTCCTCCCCTTTAAAAGGTGTTTGTTTTTCAATTCTTAACAGTTTTCGGTGAACCTCAAAACTTTTGTATGATGAGCAGAATCTCTGTCCTAATTATAAGACAGATAACCTAAAGTCCCTAAATTAAGATGCTCAGAGCACCTCGACCCTAAAAATGATTCTGTGTGACTTTTTGTTTCAACTATTCAGTATTACCTAAAGGTTCATGTGCTAAGTTAGTACTTACAACTGTTTCCCTTTGTGCTAGTTCATAAGCTTCATTTCCAGGAAGACAAAATTCCTGAACTTCTTTGCAGGAAGTTTTTGACAAAGGAGGATTTGGAGAGGAAATGCAGATCCTCTTTACTATACATTTTTTCTTTTTGAAATCCTGTACTAAAATGATCGTATCATAAATTTACTGTTTGTACTAATGCACTTTCTTTACTGTTGATATTACCGAGGACAAGGAAACTAAAATTGTTTTCACATACTCAGTTAAGTAGGTGGAGAATCAGACTCCATTGGAACAATGAATGGATATTCGTTTCAAAGTCCTTTATCCTTGCCTCAACATTTGGAAATCCTTAATAACAATCCTTATTCTGAATGGATTTCCTGTCAAAATTCTCTTGCATGACTTCATCAAGTCATAGACAACAGACAATGGGTGGATCTCTTGAGGATATGAAATTACTTTTACATGTAAAAACATATGTATACACAGAAGATGTCTCAGATAGCTACATTTGGTAGCAGGCTGCAAAGTAGATGTGAGTCTTCATCCCAATGCAAGTTCAAGGTAAGTTCATGTATGCTTTATTTTTATTTCTTTCACTGAAATTGTGATTACTGAAGATAGCAAGAAAAGCTATGTTTACCTTCCTGTCATTTTTTTAATGAACTAGTGTCTTAAGGAAATACTGTCAGAATCTCTTTTGTATTTTTTGGTTATATAACCAAGGAAGCTGTGATCTCAGCACATACTGGTTTCTTTTCTCCTCGGTTTGGAAACTCAACAATATGTTGGTCTATTATCCCTGATATGAAAGACAACATGTAACCTTGGGTTATTTTTTCTTTGGTTAAGGAGTCCAAATTATCTTAGTTGTTGGGGTATTTTTTCCTCGTTTTGGGAACCCAACATATATCTCTTTTAATCGAGAATCTTTAGATTGTAATTGAGCCATTATCCTTGGCACATGAGCTCAAGAAGTCTGACTCAACTTTTCATATTAAACTTGGTACTGGCACTAAGAACATCTTGAAGAGATACGACACCAGATCAGATCCATAGGATCTTATAGGTTCAAAGGGAGCCAGTTTACACATGCAGGGAGGCAGACATTTTATGAGACTTAGAAGGAGCAGTCCCTGCATATGGGTTAGACCGTGACTTACAAAAGAGATGGAAGCTTAGTAGAGTCAAGGGATTCTATCGAGTTTCCTTTAGAGAAATTTCCTATGAAAATGAAACCAACCTGGTGCCGGGAAATCTAAGGAAGCAGAATAACTTTCAGCACCTAAAGGTACTTTCAGAGAAAGCAAGAAACCAGATAAGTACTCCGACATTATAGCTAAATTGAATCTTATGATTGATTCAGAACCTTCCACATTTGAAGAAGCCTCCAAACATTCAAGTGTGGAAAGATGCTATGATAGAAGAATATGAATAAATTTTGAAGAATAATGTATGGACAGTAGTTCCAAGACCTCGTGGAAAATCAATAGTAACCTCAAATTGGCTTACATCAGATGGCTGTATTGAGGTTAAATTTATGACTCGTGACTTCTCTCAGAAAGAAGGGATTATCTATGGCAAGATCCTTACTTCCAAACAAGATCTTTATCTCTCTTATCACAGTTTTTAATTTGGAAACTTCACCAGATAGATGTTAAGGCTATTTTTTTTTTAACAGTGAAGTTAAGCAAGAGGCTATCCATGGGAAAGAATCCCATATATTATAACAAGCTCTGAGAGCTTGGTATGAAAGTATTGACAGTGTCTCTACAGAGTCTTGGATTCACCAAGAGTATTGCAGATCCTAATCTTTATATAAAGATTGCACAAAATCATCCTGTTGTCTTAGGATGACCTGTTCCTTATAGGAAAGGAAATTTTCTTGACAGCTCAGACTAAGAGGGAGCTCTTCAACAGAAATTGAAATGAAAGACTTGGGTCTTTTACATTACTTTCTGAGCTTAGAGGTGTGGCAGAAACCAGGTGAGATGCTTCTCTCACAAGAGCAAATTACGCAGTTGATATGCTCTGCAGACTTGGCATGTTGGACTGTAAGTCCATATCCACACTGATGTTTTACAAACTGAAGAAGTTACAGTTTCAGATCCGGAAGACCTCATTAGGTTCTTGATGTATCTTATACACACCAGACCGGATATTTATCATGCAGTGATTACTCTCATCTAGCTTATGTGTGAACCGAAGCATATTCATATGGTTGTTGTCAAACATATTCTGAGATATGTTCGGGGGACTATAGCCTATGGTCTCAGATACACTTCTAGTGGAGGTGTAATGCTTCATGGATATACAGATTCAGATTGGATGGGCAGTACAGTGGATCGGAAGAGCACTTCCAGATATTGCTTCAGTTTGGGTTCAACGATGATTTCGTGGTCCAGCAGGAAACAGGGCTCCATAGCCCAGAGCACTGCAGAAGCAAAATACTTGCTGCAAGTGCTGCTAGTAGAGAAGCAGTGTGGCTTAGGAAGCTACTTTCAGACTTGTTTAGTGCAGAGCTAGAACCCACAGTCATCCACTGTGACAACTAGAGCTGTTTAAAGCTCTCCGAGAATCCGGTGTTTCATGATAGGTCGAAACACATTGAGATGAGATATCACTATGTTCGGGACATGGTGCAGAAGAACATTCTCAGTATTCGGTATGTTCCGACGACATAACAGACGACAGATATTTTGACCAAGCCACCGTCCTTGACAAAGTTTGTATACTTTCGAGACAAGCTTGGTGTTGTTGAGAATGCCTCTCTTGCTGACAGAGAGTGTTGAATTTAATGCAGCTGGAAGATCCATTCTCCTGGAGGATGGCATAAGACCCTAGTGGTGAACTAGGGCCCCCAATACACTCCTGGGGTTCTTGGTCTGGGACCAAGCAGTTAGAAGCCATGGCAAAAGACCCTTGTAAGGGCCCCCAGTAGATGACTGGGGTTCTTGGTCTGGAACCAAGCAGTAAAGACCCTAGATGTATTTTAGGGCCCCTGGATGTGCTCCAGGGAATCCTTGCCCTGAGCCTGGATTGATCCTTGGATGTGTTCCTTAGTGGTTGATACAAGTCCCTAGATATGTCTAGGGCCCCTGGATGTGTTCTAGGGTACCCATGCCTAAAGCATGGGTTGATCCTTGGTCTTGTACCTTGGTGGATAAGACCCTAGATATGTTCTGGGGCAACCTGGTCTTTGACCAGGTAAATCTTGGTGTAATACCAAGATATGTTGGTGTGTGATCCTCTTCCTCTCTCCCAGGATGGTCCACAGGACCTAGGAGAGACTATGAAGATGGACACGACCACATTGTGTGATGTACCCCTTATGCAGTGATGATAAAGTTAATTGGTCACCTTGAGAATCATATGGACATGTCCTGCCACTAAGAAAACCCCTTTGCCCTTCTTAAACATTTGTTTGATCTTCACCCTTTGGTTTTTGAGTTTGGGTTTGAGTGGAGTTTGTATTTTTGTTTTAGGGCTTAGTAATATTAAAATAGAAATATTAATTAATATTTAATATGACATATTAAATTAATATTTATATTAATTAATGTCATTATATTAATTATTATTTTATTACCCTAATCCCTAACCTAAAACTATAAATAGAACTCCTCCCTCACTTTCTATTACACAAAACTCACTATCTCCTCTTCTAAGTGGCGGATTGCTCTGAGTTTTCTTCCCTAAGTGCTGCGGCCTCCTTGACTGTTCAGTCCAACTCACTTCTTTTGTGCTGGAAGGTGATTCTGGGTGTTGTGTTGCTGATTGCTACATTTTTGAGTTTGCTTGCTGCTGCCAGGTTCACTCTCTATCAGTTCTGCCCTACTCTAAGCTGTCGACCACCCTTCTTTGTTCAGCCTTCAAGCAACCAGCCCTCCTCACACTCCTCTTCTAAGTGGCGGACCCTCTCTAGAGGCTGCCGTCCCATTCTGTGTACATATCAGGAACCTATAAGGGCCGCAACTATCATTCTGAGGTACTAACCCTCTACAACAGGCTGTCGTCTACCTCAGTACAGATCTGAAATTTAGTGTGGACTGTGGCTGTCCTTTCATCCTTCAAATCATTGCTGTCACACCTTCTTGAGCTAGCCGATTCCTCTATGTGGGTGGTTGAGACAAGGGTTTACTGATCAAGATATCAGTTTGGGGTCTCTTGTCTTTTCTTTGGAGTTTTCTACTGTGGCAATTCATTATCATACTCTCTATGACTGAGATCTAACCCTTAGTGGTTGATCTAAGAGTCCAAGACTAGATCTGAGCATAACTCAGAGGGATACATATCACTTGTGTGCCTAGCTCTTTCTTTCATTGCACATGAGGTAAAACTCAGAGGTAAAGTTTAGTTGCTTTATTACTTCAGTTTGATTTGTTTATTTAAACTCAGATCTACTAATTGATATGCTTAGAAATATTTAATGTACTAGATCTAAGACTGTTGTACTTGATCTACTTGCTTGCATACTCAGGATTAATTGTTTGGTTCAAATCTACTAGTTTACTTGTTCAGAAATATTTTGCTTTAGATCTACTTGTTGTTTTCAGATCTACTGTGTACCTCTGTTCAGAAATTTTATTTAGATCTCATGTTTACTTGCTGATCTAGCTAACAGAATTTTTAAAAGTATTTCTTCTGTTATTTTTCCCTATCTCTAACAATGGTCCATGAGACCTAGGAGCAGTTAAGAAGAAGGACATGATCACATCAGTGACATTCCTCTTATGCTGGGATGATAAAAGCTTATAAGTTATCATGAGACTTATGTGGACATCTTGCCATTGAAGAAGACCCCTTTAACTTTGCCTTGTTGCCTCCCCTTGCTTGAGCCACGTCCTTCTTATTGTTTAATGTGGTGTTGGTCTTTTCTAGTCACTTTGACTTGTTGATTTTTTAATTAATATTGTTATAATTAAAATATTAATTATTTTTTAGTTTGTTTTATTTGGGTTTTATTTAACTCTAAAAGGTAGGGTTAATTTAATTAACCCTAACCCCTTCCTAAAATATAAAAAGAACCTCACCCCCCTCACTCTTACATTCATTTTTTCTTCCTCCCACACTTCTCTTGGTCTGCTTGCGGCTACTCTTGTTCAGTTTGGGTTTTTGGGTGCGGCCTCCTTGAAGTATTTTTCTCTTGCTGTTTTAAGGCTCAACCTCCTTGGATCTCTTCTGGTTTGCTGGTTGAGGGTGTAGCCCTCTCTTTCTGGTCTCCTCTTGCTGCTTGAGGTATCGTGGCCCTCTCCCCTTGTTTAAGGTGCCGCGGCCCCCTCCTCTCTCTTTCCAGGTTGCCGCTGGTTCCTCTTAGGCTACCGCTGGTGTCTCTTCTTGCTGCCGCTGGTGTCTCTTGTATGCTGCCACTGTCTACCAGATTACAACTTGTAGTGCCTGATGAGACAACCCTAAGTTTGCCACCTAATTTGCTGTAGCAGTCCTACTATTTTGGACAGTCTTGTTTAGGGCTCTTAGTGGCTTCTTTCAGCCACAAGTTTGGACAGTGTTGCCCTTGTTTCAGCCCTGTATTTGATGATTTGTGTGCTAGGTGTTTTTTCTGATCTTTTCCCTAAAGTCTTCTTGGCAAAACTGTTCACTAGTTCATGATGAGATCTACCCTTGAGGGTTTGATCCATGAACCATAAAACTTTTTCTGAGCATACAAAAAAGAGGACAACAACAAGCATCTAAGCTAAATCTGTTCTTTGTTTTGGCTAAGGTAATGTTCAGAATTGTTTCTTGTTTTGCCAATGATCAGATCTGATCATGTTTAGATTTTGTTAAGAATTGTTTTCTTTAATGTTCAGATCCATTACATTATTTCTGTAATTAGTTTGCTTCAGAAATTTTTGATTTGATTGCTGATATATATCTACCATAGTGAACAAATTTAAAAGAATGTTTCTGTTCTAGTTTACCCTTATATTTCTAACAAAGTCAAAGCATCATGATGAGTGAATCAAGTCAATAAAAGAGCCATTAAAGCATGTATACCAGGACTACATCATACACACATGTGCTTAAGAAACTAGACGTTTTGCCAAGTTTGGTTGTGGGAGGGTTGGCATGGTACTTCTTTTCAATGGATCAAAACCCTAGGTCTAGGAACAACCCTATCTGAGTCATGTGAATGAAGTGGAATGGATGGGCGAAGTACTCAATGGGCATGGGGTTCATGAAATGCAAGGGTCCATAGTATCTCATTTATGGGTGCCTTTGTGGAGGGTGTGCTGCACCTTTGTCCATAATGCATTTTTTCCAAGTCCATCAATTGCCTTTTATCTTTCTTTCTTTGTATTTTCTTTCAATATAGCATAGGGTGAGTTGGAGGCCATTTCCCTGGCGTGGTGACCAGGTAACTGGACATTTTTCTGAGGTCCTAACAAGCTGCCATCTAGGTCTGTCTTTGACCTCAAGATGGCTCTAAGTTTCAACTGTCAAACAAGTATTTGCTGCTGTTTTATAACAACAAATTGTTCAGGAACTTTACTGCTGTTCTGTTACGGTTACATAGCCTTTTAAGGTGCTCTAACCTGTAGTTTTAGTAGCCAATAGGTTAGTACATGAAAGCTTTAAATATGTAACACACCTCTAGATCTTTACAACTGAAATAATGCTGTTCTAAACTCTAGCATACATGAAAATGGGCACAAAGGTTTTTGGTCAACATGACCTTGGATAAAACCCCCCCGGGGAAAACCAGTTTGGAATGGAAGTATATATAAGTGGTGTCTAAAGCATGAGATACAACAAGAAATACAATATGATGGAACCTGTATACAAAGCAAGCTCCTCTCGAGACTCGCCAAAGGAACCAAGAAGAAATGCGCCCAAGCTTAGTGTGCCTCTTCCCCTTGTTGATCTATCCCACTGAAATGATGCGCCCTTGACCTTGGTTGCTCTGAAGAAGAATCCCTTGCACAAAAATGTGCTCTTGTGTGCTACCTCTCTACTGAAACAAACAGATCTGCAATCCCTCAAGTCTAGCTCCTCCCTGCAAGGTGTGCGCCCTCCTCCAAGCAAGTATGAACACCACTAAATATTAGGGTCCCAAGCTCTCATAGCTCCTCCATGAATAGAAGCGCCCAAGATGCCCTCTTCCAATGCCTCCAACCTCATGCTCATGCTCCTCCTCAAGCTCTCCAAGTGAACATAAGAGTGAATGAGCCTCCTTAGGCCTCTTGCGCCCTTCTTGAGCAAATCATGAGGAAACCTAAAAGTGAATGGTTAGGATCATCCCAAGCCATTTCTAATCAATGGTTGAGATCATCCCACAATAATCTCAACTCAAAACCCACTTTGGGTTAAGTTCCCTTAGTTTACTTTATGTCCCTCAATTCACCCACAAAGTGAATTAGTAGTCACTTTAGGCTAAAATGACCAAATTTCACTTTTGACTTAAATCCCCTAAGTCAAAGTGAAATTAGACATAAAGTACAAAGTACAAGAGTACCAACATCTCCCTCTTGTGGTTAGAGGCTCCAAACCACAAGGGAACCACTTCCCGAGGTACACCAAAACTCAACAGTAACGGCAGTGTCACCCACAAGTACTTTCACGGAAATGAGAAGGTTGGCTCATGATGAGACCCCCTTTCCCTCAACCATGCAACTGAGAGCCATTACCCTTGTGTGATGGCCAGAAATGGTAATGTCATACCGTTAGATACCCATGGATGTGATAGGCTAGCTCGTGATGAGACCCCCTATCCTCAACTGATCCTTTAAGCGTCTTTATTTATTCTTTTCACGGGGTCCTTATTTTCTTGTGGAGAAGCTTTTCATTGCTTTCTCGGAATCCCCTGGGCGAAGCATCTGGAAGGTTCTTTCATTAGGCTTTTATATTTTGCCAGCTAACTCCCCTTTGGGCCTTCAGCCCCTTCTTCCCATGAAATGAGGAATGGTCCCTTCTAGGGTCAGTCTACCCCAAAATCCCAAGAGATGATGTCATGAGGGGAAATAATGATGGAAAGTGGTAAGTATGGCCGGGAGTGGCACGGTGACTCATCAAAGGAAGCTCCCAAAAACACTCCATCCTAAGGGTGACCATCTACTTGAGTGCCCCAAGCCAATCACCAACATTTAAACAAGGTAAAAGACATAGTTTCCAAAGCAAATGTCTCGTAATAAAAAATAACCTCTGATACACAAGCTAGAATGCCTCAAATATTAAAATGATACCCACCATCATACCCGACTTGTACCGCATGGAGCAAGACCCAAGTGACCTGTGGTGGCAAGCTGGTGTGGACGATGACTAGGTGCTGGATCACTGTGGTGGCAATGCAGGTCTCTGGCTGTGCAAAAGGGCAAATGCGTGGTCTTTACATCTCTCGGTACTCCATGTCTACAACCTGAGGGCCTCGAGACATCATCTCCTTAGTTATCCCTAGGCTAGTGGATAACACAAGGCACTCCTCCAAAATGGTACATGTGACCAATAATGCATGAGAAGGTGTGCAAAGTGGCCTCATAAGTTGGAGCGCTTCACTCAAGCTTCTTTACTATATGTGCAAAGTGCTAGATCCAAGGAAGTATGAATCAAACTTCATTAATCACGTGCCATGTTTACCAAAAAGTTCAACCAACTCATCAAGAAATGGAAAGACCCTAACTTGCACGAAACGTGGAAATGTCTAGAAGTTTCCAAAACGAGAATGCCTAGAAACGCGACCCTCCCAAAATGGGTAAGTTGTGGGAAACATGATGTGTGTGTATTTAATTTTTTTAAAAAGACGCATTATCTTGCAAGAAAAAAGAATGATACACATAAATGACATTTTAGAAGGAAAACCATGTCTATATTAACTCTCATAGATGATTACATGTTCTTATCTTTTCCACCTTTTCAATCACTGTTTCAGAGACAATATTTTAACTTAAAAATTTATGTAATATATGAGTTCATATATATGTATAATGTTTTAACTAAATTTTTATACATATATAATATGCAATTTTTTAAAAGATATATGGCCAATAAGATTATATATCATATATGACAGAGTTAAAAAGTTAAAACCTTAGTTAAATATCATATATATTTTGATGGAAAATGTAGAAGACGATGAACCATATGCACCAGTGGGGATGTATGCACTTCGACCTGCAATTTGACGCCTATGCAATTTGATTGGAAATAGGGTCCCATATGCTTTTCGACGGACAATAGGGTATGTATGTATTCCTATGTTATCGGATCCGGCCCCCCTTGATGATGGATCTACGTATCCGTGTTTCGGAACCGGATCTGGATCCGCCCAGAAATGGCTAGGATACGCCAGCAAGGCGTTTCCATTTGCATCAGAAACGGATCCCTGTTTTTGGAAACGCATCTCAGTTTTTGTCGATCCCACATGCGCGGATCCGAAAGGGTTTTCAGTCTAATTTTAAGTTTATTCAAAAAATTCGCGAATTTGATAGGGTTGGCTGCGGTTTAGGGATTTGGCCCACGACTTTAGCGTTTTGCCTACGGGAGTGGCCATCGATTGTCTGTCCCACGCATTGGCATTTGAGCAGAGGTAGAAGTTGCGCAGACTCCGGCTCGGGAAGCACATCGAACAACACATTGAACAGAGGGAATGGGTCCACATTCCACCGAATCTGAATCATATTGTCACCTGTTACATTAATTGTAAACGTTTACACATTTTTAAATGTTCATTATCGATAAATCAAAACCACATTTAACTTCAAAGGATTAAAGTCAATTTATGTTTTTGTAACTTCAAGTTTTGATGTAACTTGTGGTTTGATATGGTTTTGAATCTTGATTAAACTTCTCTAAATTTATTATGCATTATTAGATTCATGAATGGTTTTGATTCTCAACTTTGAATATATTTTTAAAAAAATTTAAAATATAATTATATTTTTTTGTACGTGACGTTTCCTCGCCGTATCCGGATCCTGGCTTTTCAAAAATCTGGTGGATCCGTATCCGTATCCGTTTCTTGGTAACTTAGGTGTATTCTGATGATTAGGCAGAGAAAGTATGGATTGCAGGCAAGGTGTGGAATCATGTGTACATTCCACTGTATTCATTCCAGCAACATGTGTATTCATTTCAACTGTAGTGTACACCCAACAAATGCAAAGTGATTTTTTGCCACCTAAGGGGTCCCATGCCCTTCTTGGTCTCTTGGATGGGCTTGCACAGCGAAAAAAAGATGTGGAAAAGGCTGAGTTTTGTGTCAAAATGGTCTGGAAATGCCACCGACCGTCCGTACGACGTTTCTAAATCAGGAAACGTCATATAGTATGGCCAACGACGTTTCCGTACGTTTTGGGTACTAGTACACGGGTTGGGGGGTTGTTTCCTGCAACAGTGCAACATAGGAAAGGCCTCATCAAAGGTTGTATAAAATGATGACAAGTGAGCATATGCCTCCAAATGTAAGCCAAAGAAAGAGAGCGCTCTACATAAAAGTATTCGTCACATTATAAGCCATCCATCTACACAAGGAAAACATCCATGAGACCATGTCTAATCAACCCAAATGAACGTTAAGTCATGTGACAACAAAGGGAGGTACACCATTATGAAACCAATGAAATGAAGATGCTAATACAATGTCAAACATGTCCAAAGGAGCTAGGGCGTTCCATCAAGGGAACATCAATGGGCAAGGAAAACATAGATCCATTGGTTTATTCAACACTATGTGAGACAAAAAATCAAAGGGAAAACCAACATAACTTACTTGAATCTATTATTCACCATTGGCAACAACGTTGGTCTTGATTACACAATAAAATAATAGCTCTAGTTTTGGGGACTATAAAGTCTTAGGTCTGAAACAACTATTTTATTAATACAATAAGTGCACCAGGGTTTGGGGACTATAGAATCACTATCTTGGGCCTCATTGCATCCCTTTACAAAGTCTATTACTTAGATAATGCTTTCAAGGAGAATGAGAATGAAAGACAAGAGAAGTAGAAGAGGAAGAAGGTTACTTGCTGTTACAAAAATAGTGATACATCAAGCAAATCTTTTCTGTTACTTGCCTTTATTTCGCCTTCTTTTGCTGTTGAAATGAACCTCTGACCCTTGAAATGAGAAAAATATCTTTTCTTATACTGTTGGGAGAAAAACATGAGCCCAAAAAATTAGGTTAGAATTTGTTATTCCTCAACCAATGAGAATGCTTCTTTTGCACTTTTGTCAGATTCAGTTAGAATAGTAGCCTTTTAGCCCACTGCTAAATTTGTAGTCAAGTTTAGGGCTGATTTAGAGTTGCTGTAATTTTCTCTTTTTTGGCTGTAGCAGCTTTCTTGATAATCCATTGGAAACTTTGGTCTATTTGCTATCCACCCTAACTCTAAATTTGACATTTTCTTTGCCAAATACAAACTCCTTATGCGAAAAAGAATCCAAAGGGCAAAATAATGAGCTGATTTGGTGTTTATTTGGCCTTCCTTGGCTGTCACAATATGGCTGTAGAAGCTCTTGTAGTGGGCAGGAATAGAACCATGCTTATTTTGCACTTTTGTCAGATTCAGTTAGAATAGTATCCTTTCAGGCTGTTTCAGCCCACTGCTAAATTCGTAGTCAAGTTTGGGGCTGATTTAGAGTTGCTGTAATTTTCTCTTTTTTGGCTGTAGCAGCTGTCTTGATAATCCATTGGAAACTTTGGTCTATTTGCTACCCACCCTAACTCTAAATTTGACATTTTCTATGCCAAATACAAACTCCTCATGTGAAAAAGAATCCAAAGGGCAAAAGAGTGAGCTGATTTGGTTCTTATTTGGCCTTCCTTGGCTTTCACAATATGGCTGTAGCAGCTCTTGTTGTGGGGCAGGAATAGAACCCAGCACATCCTTTGCCTCTTATAATGTCTAATTGCATTTTATAATATAAATCCACTTTGACATCAGCATTAAAAAACCCACTTAACTTAATAATCTAGTGTTACTTTATGAGGTGCAAAGTGATGGTCCACCACGTCCTACCTTCCTACATCATTATGCTTCATATTTCAAACCCTTGACATAAGCATTTTATATTAATCTCGTGAGGTTGGTGTCCATATGTTATACCACCACCTTATGTGCCAAAACCATGGTATATAATATAATATGCTTCAAAACTTGGTATACCCATGTTAAACTTTACCTTGGACTCCGTGATGTATAATATAATTACATGTGGAGAATATCTTTGGAGTGCTCACCATTTCATATACACCCGGGAGGAATCCCACGAATAACTTTCTATTGTAGATAATACTTGCGAAGGTTTCAGTCCACCACTCGTGGGTTTCCTTGGTCAGGTCTCCCCTCTACAAAAGAATCCCGCTATCAATTTTGAGCCACCAATGAGTTTGGGTGCGACCATCCCCATCGTTCGTGGGATTTCTCAAATGTGCACCCTCTCCCTCTCAAAATGTTGTGGATGACCATGATGCCAAGCTGAAATTTGACCATGGAGAGGTTTGCGAGGGAGTTGGCCTTTGAAACTGTTATCACAAAAACACTCACTTCTTGAGATAAAGTCCTAAAGCTCAAGTGAGGCTTTGGTGTAACTAAGAGGGGGCCACTGTCACCTCACCAGCTCTCTGTTGATATTATGGTAGCTGCGGGAGGTATTAACCTCCATGTGTAACCTTTGGCTAGAATAGAATATTCCGGAAGCAAGAGAAACCCTAAACAGATGTGTAAAAACCCTAGAAGACAAGTCGGCTCAGTAAAATAATTAATATTAAAGTATTATCTCCTAGAAGGACAAGTCGGCCCAGACAAGTGACAAGAACCACTATAAATAGGAGGCGCTTGAGCTCATTTGTACTCACTTCACTCACTCTCTCAAGTATAGCGCAAGTTTGAAGTTGTAGCTGCAGGAATGGAAGGTGAATCTTTTGAGTGATTCGTGGTCTCTCTCTCTAGCGCTATCTAGCCTAAGATATGTGCTCTACCTTCTAGTATCTCTTGGTGGTATTCTTGGGGGTATTTTGATTTTCTTGGTGGTATTCTTGGTAAGTGCCACTGCAACTGCTACAGTTGGGTTTTGTTCTTGTTTTATGGTTTTGGGACGTTCTGTCTGGTGCGCTATCTTTGGAGAAAGATGCGCTCTCTTGGTTATCTGTTGGTTCTAGTGCTGCTTCCGGAATCATTCTATCTAGCAAAGGTTATGGTGCTCAGGGGTGGCTGCGTGCCTATGGTTGGGTGACAATATTGTGATATTGTCTATGGTAAAACGAGCACATCGAATATTTTAACAGGTTATGGGCCCACACTACCTTCAGAACAGTCTAACTGCTGGAAGGTAGAGCGAGAGTTCTTTGTTAGGGACTGTTATCCCCTATCCTAGGGATAACTAAGGAGATTATGTCTCGAGGCCCACAGGTCCTAGACATGGAGTACCGAGAGCCATATTGACTGAAGCTTGGCCCTAGAGGGCCCATCTTTTTTTTAGCGCCTCCTATCTAGCAACAACAACATCCATCCCATCAGCTTGGTTCTGAGGTAGTAGCGGGTCTTGCTCCATGAGGTAATGAGTCCGGGTATCATGGTATGTGTCACTCTGATTCTCAAAACATATGAATATGTCCATTGAATTCTCTTTTGTTTCATGACGTTTGCTTGGAAATTATTCCTTTTAACTTGTCCATACCTGGGGGGGATGACAGAGTGCCCTAGTAAGTTTGTTCCCTTAGGGATGAGTTGCCACTGAGTGGGTCTATGAAAGGTCATTGTCCATTCCTTCCATATTTATCACTTTTCATCATTTTCCCTCTCATCTATCCCCTACATTGGTTCGGGCATTGGGTTTGCCAAGCTAGTAAGGGTTGTACCTTGCCTTGTGGGAAGAAGGGGTTAAAGGCCCAGAGGGTAAAAGTAAAAGTAGCTGGAAAAAGTTAAAAGCCAAGATCAAACCTCGAGATGCTTCGCCCAGGGATCCCCGAGAAAGCAATAAAAGGCTTCTCAACAAGAAAAGGGGGGAACCCATAAAATAAAATAAAACTTGAGACCTAGTTGGTGGATAGGGGGTCTCCTCATGAGCTAGCCTATTAGGTCCATGGGCATGTAGCAGTATGACACTACTATTCATATGGTCACCACGCCAGGGTAGTGGCTCTTGGTGGCATAGCCAAGAGAAAGGGGGTCTCATCACGAGCCAACCTTCTCATCTCTGTGAAATGCTTGTGGGTAACGCTGTCACCACGCTAGGGCAGTGCCCTCTAGCTATTCTCTTGAAAGAAAAATCAATAAGACAAAGAGTAAAAAGACATTGAATGGGATAGGAAACAATTGCATCCATAACAAGGTGCAACTCACCCTCTACAGAGGCACCCACAGGTAAGACCTACATTTCCCTGTTATCACTGCACCCCTTGCCCAAACATCCCCTACACCATCTCATGCATTTACATGACCTAGATTGGTCTTCACCTGGAAACACCCCACAC
>ML802033.1:110028-128362 GCA_009831015.1 Picea engelmannii
GACAACATACTCCAACTTCTTTCTCTTTATTCTAGCTTCTTGTCTCAGGTGTTGGGATCATCACTATACCGTTTTTGTAATCTATCTCTTTGGTGCATTCAGCTGCTTGGCATATTCAAAAATAGAACTGGCTTGTGCTCGTATCAAGCCCTCTTGGATTGTTGGTATTGTTGATGCTATTTGTACTTGATTTAGTAGCTTTAAGAATTTTATTTTGGTGTATTTCAGCTACTTACTAATGCATCTTCTCTTCTTATTTTCATCATTTATCAGCTAACGTTGCAGGGATTCCACCATCAAACATTAAAACAGACATTTCAAACCGTTTGGATGCCTAATTGCAGCCATAAAACAAATCTTTTTGCTGCTGTTTTGATGGTCTTATTGTGCAGATTTACAGGTGAAGGCAGTGGGAACAGGGCCTAGGGACACCCCCCTGAGGTTGGCAAGCACCAGCCCAAACAAAGAGTGTCGATGACACTTTGGGGCAGTATTCTCTATAATTACACACTTTTCTTCGCTGATTTATATTGTTGTTTAGATCAGATCTAAGTGCGGAAAGTGTGTTAACAGGGTTTGAGTGCAACTGGAGTGTCTTTGAAAAAATACACTCCAAGAAGCGCAACAGGGTAGAAATGTTCAAATTAAAATTTATTTTTTTATAATTTCATTGATTTTAATTTATGCTTGTGGGCCATCATCATCTAATGTTGGCAAGCACCAGCCCAAACAGAGAGTGTCGATGACACTTTGGGGCAGTATTCTCTATAATTACATGCTTTTGTTCGCTGATTTATATTGTTGTTTAGATCAGATCTTAGTGCGGAATGTGTGCTAACAGGGTTTGAGAGCAACTGGAGTGTCTTTGAAAAAATACACTCCAAGAAGCGCAACATGGTAGAAATGTTCAAATTAAAATTTAATTTTTTATAATTTCATTGATTTTAATTTATGCTTGTGGGCCATCATCATCTAATTACAAAATGGCCCTCATACAGGTTAGATGTCCATTGCCTTAATGACATTGTCTATGTCTACTATAATCTCAGGCTGTGGGTGAAGCAGATTGAAAAAGCACCCGATATAGATGTCATTTAATTGGATGCTATTGACACCACAACTCCGTGGAGGGTGGAGACTGAGAGGCCTATCATGGAGGAGGCATCTGAGTGGTTGGAGAATGACGTTAATGTGTTGGAGGAGGAGGAGGAATCAAAGGATGTTGTTCCACTTCTAGTAGAGAGTCGAGACACATTTGGAGGAGGAGATTGAGAGTGCACCACAATCACAACCTCCATAGAGATAGGAAGCTAGGGGAAGAGTCGGAAGACATCCCACTTCAGCTGCCACCTTAGCCCCAGTAGTTGTACTTTCCACCTCAGGTTCAACCTTAACACATCCACCTATTGCTTCCAGAGGAAAAGCGGTGACCATTGCCCATAAAAGGGGTAGAGGGAATCATTGATTCCTTAGTGCATTGAACTTATGACGTAGAACAGATATCATATTTCAGTATCTTTGTGTGACATCTTATACATCTTATATATCTGTTTTATTTTCATATTTATACAGTGATGTGTTTGATGTTGTTGTTGCTTTAGAATTTGAAAAATTGAAAAAAATGATTATTTTTGTATTTTTTAAAGTTTTTTGATATTTTCTTCGATATTGCCAATAAGTTATATTCCGGACCCTTGGCGATAATTTCACCGAGATGATAAATGTAACATTGATTTAAATGTTTGATTTATTCTTTTAAAAGTTTTTAAAGTTGATGGATTCTTTGTGGATGGAATCATCTTGCACAAATGCTTTTAGAGTTTTTGAGAGTAAGTTATTTGTCTAACTAAAATCTGGCTTGATCAAAATTTAATCCATCTTAATATTCTTTCTTTAATTGAAGATTTAAATCAAGTATCTTTAATAGGTCACGAAAGTGATGGTGAGATTGGCCTCAGTGAATATTATTTGTGTTGGGACGAGGGCAGTCAAAGAAAAGTTTACAGGCACTGTGAGGTAAGTTTCAAAAGGTGTCAGGTTCAACTGTAATCTCAAGATTGTTCCTTTTTTTTAAAGTATGCTGTAGACTACATGTATTTGAAACCTTAGCTATTATGTCTTGTGTTGAGTGCGTAACTATATTGTTTCGTTTTCCCCCCCTCTAATGTTTGTATTTTATTCAATGTTGAAAATGGTAAAGTTTTAAGCTATTTTTACAATAATAAATCTTATGACCACATGTGTGCTGCATCTTGACAGACAACAGGATGTTCGAGCAACAGAGATTGACAAGGTTGATATGTACACGTCGTTTCGCCCTGGGGATATAATCCGAGCAGAAGTTGTATCCACATTTAGTAAAAATCTGTGTCTTTCCTTTGATACAAAATATTTTTTATATATTCATTATGAATGCATAAAAAATAATTAGCCTAAGGAGCAGAAGTTTTCTATAAATGGTTGTGCCACATAGTATATGATTTGGAAAGGTATAGTGCAAATCTTCTCAATTTAAATGTCAATGACATGATATTCCCCGAGGGTTCACAGATTTTATATATTTCTCTCAGATGTGCAGTATTTCAGGCTAGTTACTAACATATAGAGTTGGCATTCAAAATATAGGGTGTATTTCTTCTTGATTTGAAAACCAAATTCTGGCATAGAATGTCTTATGCAAAAGAGTATATGCATACACACAGTTCTTAATTTTAACTTAGTGGAAGAGACCTGATAGGTATGTTGGCAGTCTTCATTTTATGACACAGGTTGAGGTTAAAAACTGCTATTTTTGCATATGTTGGTTTACCTCAAAATCAATATTTTTCAAGTAGAATTGATGTTCCTAGAAAAAGAAGGGAATGAATACATATTGGGATATTTTTCAGTTATGGGGTCGCATAACAGAATAAGAACTAACATGTCTCTATGTGGTTTTTACTGCAGAGCAAGTGCCTTCTAGACCAATTGGGCTAATTGAAACTAGGATTGGGACTTGTGTTGGTAGGGTCTCTATGGACTGCAATCCATGTTGCAAATACATGAAATATATTTACAGAAAATATTACGAGTAACATTATTGTAATTGTAGTGAGTTCATACATTACGAGAGTCTCTCTTTTATTCCCAAGTTCGGGTAGTTTGAACTTTTATAACTACACAAATCTAATGATAATCTTAGGTCATGTTACCTCCCAGACTTGCACTGGAAGATATTCAAGTCCTTGAACAAATTGCAACCCTAAGGACAGTTAGGAAGGTTGCCAGTTATCACCACAAAAAGTCTTCCTTTTACTTTAGGTTGATTCTTTTTTGGCACTATTACTCCAAAGGCTAGGGGTAAATAAGGAGATCATGTCTCGAGGCTTGCAGGTGCAGCCATGGAGTGCCGAGAGCCAGATTGACTAGCATAGCCCCATAGGGCCCCTCCTATTCATGGATGCATCACCATTCGTCACTAGCAGCAGAGCAACACCCATCACACCGGCCTGGCCCCATAAGACATCAAATCTTGCTTCATGAGGTAACGAGTCTGGTCTCATGGTAAGTGTCATTCTAATAATTGAAGCATTTGAACATGTTGCAAAGAGTCCTTTCTCGATTACAAAACGTTTGCTTGGAAATTATACCTTTTCCCTGGTTTCACCTTGGTGGTTGTCATTGTGTCCTAGTAAGTTGGCCACCCTCGGGGAGAGGGTGCTACTAGGGAGTTTCTTGAAGGGTCATCCTACCATTCCTGACCATACTTAAAAATTTCCATCATAAAACCTCTCATATGTCCTAAACTTCGACTATGGCCCATACTCTCATGAGAAAGGGGCTAACGGCTCGGAGGTAGATTGCAACTACTATAAAAGAATAAGAAAATGATGCTAAAAAGAAAGTGAACATAGAAAATAAGGACCACCAAAAGCCGGTCCAACTTGAGCTCTACTCATCCAGTGCTTGCCTCGGTCCCAAAATATGCTAAAGCTTGGAAACCCTAAAAAGGGGACCCTCAAATTTGCAAATTATAAATGAAAGCAAGGATTGGAAAGATGGCAAAAAGGGGGTTGGAAAAAGGTGGCACACAAATATTGGGTAACTCAAGAGCAAGCACACCCTCAACAAAAACACTCATAGAGATGGACACCATAAGCCATGAAGGAAACACCGAACCATAACATCTTCACCACATGACCAAGATTTGTCCTCCTCGTGAAATATTCCTTGACTTGGGGTTGGTCTACCCAATAGGCACCTTGATACCCCTCCCATACCTAAATCTTGTAGAATTTATAAGGTCTTTGAGCATTTGTTTCGTTTGAAAATGGGGTGTTGCTGTCCTTATACACACTTGCAAACGTGGACTAAGTCCAATCCACTTAGTGTGTCCTTGGAGGCACAATGCCTAAGTTCAAGCCCACTGTCACCTTGACTTGAACTTTTTCCGTCTAGGCTTACTCCTAGGGAAACCAATGGGGGGTAGACCCTAGTTACCATGTGAGTGATTAAAGGTGTTCTAGGAGTTGATTTAATTAATTAAAGGTTTGGGGGAATCTAGCCTATATGAGAGGCAAACAAAGTGCAAAACTTTCAAATGCAAAGGCAAACCTTTCCCTAGGACAACTAAGACTAGTGCCTAAGGTTGGGCAAAGGGGTCAACTAAGCTTACAAAAGATTAGAAAGCAAACTTTACAAAACTCTACAACTAGATACAAAAGAATTACTTTACACAACTTACAATTGAATAACTATTAACAAAATAAACATGCAAAGGATTAGGAAACAAAATACAACTATTGACAAGGAAAGGAACAAGCACTAACTAGATCTAACTTGAAACAATAATGAACTAACTTGATTTGATTGTGCAGGGAAGGAAAAGATCATTCAAGATAACATTCACCACAACACAACAATCCAACAACCCAAACAGTGAAGTGCCTCCACAAGATGCGCAACTTCAAAGGGCTATAATGGCTCCAATACACAACTCAAAGACAGATAAAAGACCAATTAAAAGAGCCTCCAAGGGCTAGTGCGCAACTTCAAATGGACGAAGATAAAGCATGAAATAAAGCCTCCACGGGCAAGAGATGCGCAACTTTTAGTTAGCTAGTTTAACCATCCACAAATGCTCAATAAGATGCTTGTAAATAACTTGGAATTGAAAGTGCTTTGCATGAATTAGAGAGAATGAACCATGAAAAAGGATTGTGAAATTAAACCAAGGTTAATGTGGATAAATGTTAGGATTAAGGTTGATTAAATGAAGTGTGAATCCTAAACTATGTGACTTCCCTAAAACTCTCCCCACTTGTACCAAAAGGACTGCTGGGTGCTCAATAAGTAAGGCAAACAAGGCCTTACCCTAGCTCCACAGGTCAATCCGAGAAACAAGGGTACTCAAACAAGGGGGACACCTAGTGTCGTGAGACCATCCCTGATCTAGCACCCCAAGTTCTTTCCTCAAGTCCCTTTTTTGATAGCAAAGTTGGGATAGTAGTAGGTGTTCTAATTAAACTAGTTTGATTGAAGCCCCTAAAGATCTAAGGTAAATTGATTTTAAAAATTAGTTAAGTTAAGTTGAGTGCTTGCAATGTAAAGGGTTTGACAAAAGTAAATTGCAAGAAATTAAAAGTACTTGAAAGTAAATTGCATGAAAGTAAAGGTACTTGAAATTAAAGTAACTTGCACCAACTTGAAAGTAAAGAATAGATTGCTTGGAGGAAATGAAGTGCTTGAACTTGAAAGCAAAGTAAATACTTGGAAAGAAAGGAATGCTTGAAGAACACAAGTAAGTTACTATGCCTCCATGGGCTTAAACAAATAGATGATAAGCTTCTAAGATCTAAAGATAATCACATAAAACATAAGCAATAGAAGCAATGAACCATCAATATCTACCTAGCCTTATGTTATAGCATGACTGGCTTGGCCAAACACTATGCTAGGTGTAGGAAAACAAATAAAGAATGAAATGATAACTTGAAAGCAAATCTAAGCTACTTGCAACCACAACAAGTGCACAAGGTGGAGGACAAAGCCTTCCAGTTTGTGCACAAGTGGGTGAAAATAAATAAATAACTTGGAAATAAAAGAACTTAGAAATAAAACTAATCCTAGCCACACAACCTTGACTTAAGGACAAGTGGGGCAAACAAGAAAATAAACAATGCTGAAATAAAAACACTAATAACTAGCCATACGATTTAGCATGGTTGGCATGGCCAAATTCTATGCTAGGTGTAGGCAAACTAAGAAAAGAAATTGCAGAAATTTACAAAACTTAAAGAAGTGCAAGCCCAAGAGACTCTCTTTGGGCTTGCTTACAATGAATAGAAGAGTAGAAGAAGATAGGTAATGGTTACCCCAACTTGGAAGGTTGATCTTTGACTTGTAGATTCCCCAAATGGGGTATAGATCCCTCTTTTTGTCACCAACCTGTAAAAAACCAGCAAGCAAAAGCTTGTTGGAAATGCTGCAAAAAGTGACACAAACTCAAAAATTTTCTGTTAATCACATCAAAATATTTCTGCAGAAAAAATCAACATATAAAAATGATTTAGATGACTTGTTCTAAGTGTTAGAATACTCAAAAACTCAATGGAAATGAACATAAATAGAATGCAGAAAATTTAGAGGGTGAAAATGGATGAGGAAGGCAAGTTTCCAAATCTGAAACAAGCCTCTCAAACCCTTGAAGAGACCTGCAAATATTTGTGAGCAAACTACAAAATAGAGCAAAGGGGTGAGTAGATCTAAAAGGAAATACAAAATACTTTGTAAACCTATAAACTACTCACTTAGATCTACAACAATACTATTGCAAATCTACCTAAGCAAATTACTTTGCTTGGGATCTCTACTCTAAACTTGAAAAATGCATACACAAATAAGAGAAACCAAGCAATATCACCTCCAATATTTGATGCACCAAGAATACTCTTAACACACCATTTGCCTCCAAAGCTTTCTTTATTGATAATGGAAAAGATTGCTGCAAATACTTGCCACAAACTTCTCCCTAAAAACTAGAGCAAGAATGAGAAAGATAAGAGAATGGGAGAGATGGGGGAAATTTGAGCATAGTAACAGTAGACAAATAATAGATGAGAAATGAGGAGGGGAGGGCCTTTATTTATACTTGGGAAGCAAGAGCTACCCCTCTTGGATGCTTTCCAAGTGTCAATCTTTAAGAAACATTGAGCATCTCAAGGAGGGGGGCACACTTCTTAGGGTTTTGGTAATTGAGTGGGGTGTGAGTTGGCACCTTTTTGACTTTATCTAACAACCAATTAGACAAGTGGAGGGCATACTTAGGGAAAAATGAGGCTCCACACTTTAATTTTTTAATTTTCATGACTTTTTCCTCAAGGGGGGCGCAATTTCCCTAGGGGGGATGACAACTTGAGTTGATGGCTGGGTGAGGGGGTGGAATAAGGTTAGGAAAGGGGTTTGGTAGCTTAAGAATAGGTTTAGACATCATCTCCCACTCTTTCTCTAACCATTTTTGTCATTTTACAATTATTTGACATTTTTGACTTTGTCAAATCAAGCAATTAAATTGCTGTTTTAGACTGAGCTGAAACTTGGTCCAAGGGTGTAGGGGGTCTCATTTCATTCCTTTTGAGCACAAATACCCCAATCAAAAATCCCAAGGACCTAGTTTTTACATTTTTACATCAAAATTAATTAAAATTACCATTAACTAGGTAATTTTAAAAATTAAAAAAAAAATACTTTAGGCTCGACGAAATTTCGCAAGACTCTAGAAGATGTCTAGCATGGTCATTTACAATATACCTAGACACGAGTCACCATAGGGCTCGACCATTAGAACGCCTTTCACCACTTTGGAGGATTATTGTGGGAGTGAAAAACTCAAGGGTAATTAAAAAGGCTGGTTAGGCCAAATTAATTACTCGAGGAAAAAGAACACTCGATGAAAGGACTTCTCTAATGATAAAGTCTTAGGCAACTAACCTACAAGTATGATCCATGCAGATCCATTACATTATTATCCCACGCAGGGGAGTGGAAATTTCAATTACAAATAAGTGCCGAGGACAAAACTCCATTGTAGACCCAACAAGTCTTCTACTTTGTTGCACCATCAGGTACATATCTTCATGGCACATAGAGTTGACCCCCTAGTTGAAATAGGTGGTCAAGAGGGGGGTTTTGATGCACATGTTCAGGTGGTTCTATTATTAGATATGGCTTACTTGGCATCATTCTTGTGACTTGTGGACCCTTGGAGGGCGCATCTGTTTGTCTTTGCAGGACCTTGCCTGGTGGATAGGTATTTGTGAGGAGATGACTTCGTTCGACCCTTCATGAGGGCTTTGGAGCCCAAGGATGGATGCTAGACCTCACATATGGGGCAATTTTGTGACGAGCATTTGCTCCTTGAAGAAGGAGGTCGTTGCCTTTGGAGGCATTCCGGTATGACTAGAGGATGAGACCCCACCTTATTGCACTTGAACGTTGGCCTTTGAAGGCCTAGACGTCACCCCCCTAGCCCATGACGTCACTTAGGGGTTAGGGCTTGATGGATTCACTGGGTGGATTGATGGAGGAGGCACTTGACATGGACTTTGGCCTATGGGAGATCGACACATGGCCTTCGGAGGCCCAACGTTCCACATCTCTAGCTTGGACGTCACACCCCAGAGCCCAACGTCACCCTTTTAGGGCATGACGTCACCCTTCTAGGGCTCATTTTGATGTAAAATTTATTTTTTGTAAATTTGAAAGGGAAAATTAAGAAGTAGGCTCTCTTGTGAAAAGACATGACTTTTCAAATGGAGTCTTTTCATGGCTAGGATTTCCCATATAAATATGGCTAGCCACATTTCATTTTAACAACACAACTTCTCTCACACAAGTGAGAGAGAGGTCTTAAATTTTTGCCCTTTTTGGGGTTATTGGTCTCTTTTACTCATGCACTAGCTTTTGGAGGACAAGTGTGGATGTCTATTGGCTGATTTTTGGAGGAATTTTCTGCAATCAGGGTTTGTTCTTATCATTGTCTTGATGAAGTAAGTAATTTCTACAATTTCATGTTGTTAAATGCTTTATTGTGAATTTACTTGTTCATATTGAAGATTTATTGCTTGGTTAAAACCCTAAGAGAGGAGCATAAGGTGCTTCCTCCTCTCACAAGATTGTTTCATCCATAAATTTGTGAAGGAAATCCTACCTAGATTAAACTCCTAAAGCCCTAAAGTGCTAGCACTTTAGGGTTTGATTCTAGACACTTGTTGTGACATTATTAAAGAATCTAAGAAGGGAAGAAAGAACTGCTAGAGCCCAAAAGTGCTTGCACTCTAGCAACTTCTTCTTGAAATATAAGGCCCTAATGTGCTAGCACCTTAGATTTCAAGCCCTTTTTCTTAAACATTACTATCATTATTCTCCAATTGCATATTTATTGCTGTTATAAAGGACCCCATAGCCCAAAGGGCACTAGTTTACTTGCTAAGGAATTTGATCAAACAACTCTCAAATCTTATTTTCTAAAGCTTCTTACTAATTTCTCTAACTCTAACTTAGGTTAATTCACTAATTTTATTGCTGCTGTTGCAAAACATTTCTACAACCATCTAATTTGCTACAATTTTCTGTATACTTTGCTCTAACAACTATCTAACACACTTAGAATTTGCTTGGAATAGTTGGAAAATAATCTATTGAGTATACGCTAAACTTTCACTGTCATTTCATGCAATTCTGATCTAACTTTTTTGCTGCTATTACAAAGTTATAATTGCTATTGTAAACTGTTATCTTGCTGCAATTTTGTACCAGCATTGACTAATTTTCATTGTCTATTGTCTCTTGAGGTATTACTTGCATATTGGTACTTGGAAACATCATATACATGCTATAAATTGTTCTTGTTCCAGGCAGGTACCTGAAACACTTTCTATTTCCTCAATCTTACAGACAGACTTTGACTTAGGTAACCAAGAGAGGGGGTGGTAGGCTTGGATACTTTACTTGCTACTTTGATCCCTTGAGGTTACCGGGGACGCCTCCCCTGTGGTGGATTCTCTCTGCATCACTAAAATGTGGGAATCTCCTTCTAAGGTGACAATGGTAGGATTTCATGTAGTTACGCAAGGTTTGAGTTGTTTGTGTTGGGCTTTGCACAAGTACAAACCGTGCGATAACAGGCACAAGGGGGAAATCCGTAGAAAAAAAGTTTATGATATTCTTTAGAAATAGAGATGGCAGACTCCCAAAGTCAGTCTCTATCCAATTGGGCAATGGAGTCAAGAGCTAAGAGCAAGAGGGTTTGAATATGATGGGGAAGATGTAATCAAGCCATTCACTGATGCACCATAATTAGTCCAAAACAGATTCTTAGATTATGAAAGAATAAGTGATGGCCCTTATACAAGATGCATCATCACAACCACAAAAATTACAGCAAAATGTAATGTGCAACCATTAAACAAAGAAGGGACAGCCATAATATGAGACCGTAGATGAAGTAGACAAAGTAGGACAACCTTCTTATTGAAACGAATGACCCAATACATCATTTCTTCAAATCTAATTTCACAACAAGATCAAGAGGACCAAATAGGTCTCACCTAACCAGAAAATTACAGCAGCAAATCCTCCAATAATTCAAGGTTACATTAAGAATCAGGGAGGGTTTACAACTTCCACCCTAATCTCTTATTTTGTGACAAACTTGCCCTTTTCCAAAGATTATTTTAACAGCAAAAACCATGGCAATCCTTGTAAAATGCCTAGTCATCCATGAAAATAATAGAAAGATGGAAAAATCTCACATTGAATGCGTCATTCTTCCAACCTTCCCAAAGATATTCAACTAAGCTTGGAGGGGAACTCCCATTTTTCCAACCATGCCTCTAGCAAATGGAATCCTCTATTTATATGTTTACTACATCCCAAATTAGGGTTTCATTGTTTTTGGGTTAAGAGAGGAGAAAATACTATTTTAATCCATAGAAATTGCCTCTTACCTAGGGTACAACTCCTAGTTCTTTATCTTAGGAATTTAGGGCCTCTTTAACCATAGCGCACTTACTCCTGAATGAATGTTATGTTCCATTTTGTCTTCCTTTAGCTTAGAGGTCCAAATTTGACTTGAGACCGGTTTCCCCTTTGCATAGGTCCATTTGCCACTTGCCATCTCTTCATTTCTTAGAATATGCATTAATTCTTTGTATAAGGGCTTCAACCATGTCAACAATGCCACATGGCATCTCCTCATGAAAAGGTCTCTCGTCCAAATATGTAGAACATGCCTTGTGTTACCCCTCATTTTGCATGAGGCCTATGCTAGTGAATTTTTTCACTATGCTTGTGATTTTCATCATAAAGATAGATTCTACATGTTGATGGAGATTCAGATGGACTAGGGTTTGATGGTATTCACTTGGTTCCTTGGATTGTTGATGAGATGGATGATGTGTTAGGTGTCCTAATGGTGTTTTGCTTGGTATACTTGCTTATCATAGAGAGATAACATTGCACTTGGTCATGTGATGTTCTAAGATTGGATATGAAGATATATGGTGTTGGTCACTATAATTGCTTAATTAACTCAAACAATCAAGTGCTACATAAATTATCAACCCAGGGAAGTCTGTTTATCTCAAAGATAACCACGCACTATATATGCTCAATTCCAAAAGCAACTTAGAGTTGTAGTAAAAGGAACTATACTAATCACACTTGCCTTGAATGAACTGAAGTTCTGATTAAATCACAGGAAAGCAACCTACCTATTGCAGATTTTAGAGATTAATCTAAAGAATTCTGGATTACATTAAAATAACACTTGTAACAGGAAAGAACAACTATTCTGCAACCAGAGAACAGGACCCTTATTCTCAAACAGAGACTTCAGTACTTTGTTCTGATTAACACTCTTTCATGAAAACAACAATGTAGAGAAAGCTAACTCTATCTAACAGAGAACAGGGTCATCCAATTCCTTCCTTTCTAAGCAGGAACCTTAAGCCCTATCTCTGATTAGCACACTTGTGGAGAATGATTGAAATCTACATAGAACAGGGTATACTGATCCCTTCCTTTCTGAGTAGGAACCTTTAACCCAGTCTCTGGCTAGCACACCTTGCAGAAATAATTGAAGTCTACAGAGAATAGGATATGCTGGTCCCTTCCTTTCTGAGCAGGAACCTTTAACCCAGTCCCTGGCTAGCACGCTTGCAGAAGTAATTGAAATCTACAGAGAACAGGACACTCTGATTCCTTCCTTTCTGAGCAGGAACCCTTAACCCAGTCTCTGGCTAGCACACCTTGCAGAAATAATTGAAGTCTACAGAGAACAGGATATGCTGGTCCCTTCCTTTTTGAGCAGGAACCTTTAACCCAGTCCCTGGCTAGCACGCTTGCAAAAGTAATTGAAACCTACAGAGAACAGGACACTCTGATTCCTTCCTTTCTGAGCAGGAACCCTTAACCCAATCTCTGGCTAGCCTTATAAAATCATCACACAAGATTGCTAAAAAGAATTACGAATTTCATTCAATAAACTAAGACAGAGTTCAGTAGTGTTTCAGCAAAGCGGAATTCATTAAAAGTAGTGTTTTAGCAAGCAAAAGTTAATCGAAGCATAAACAGAGATTATACTAACACACTTCTAAAACTAACGGGTGAATCTTGTGAAGAAGGTGGGCCCTCCCTTCTCACAAGATTCCCCTGAGACGAAAAAGCTTAGAGACGGATGCTCAAAACAGTTTTCTACTTATCTGTCAATATATCACATTACAATTTGGAATTGAAGTACGTCCCTCTCTCTGAAGCTTTCTCAATACATAAAACTTCGATTCCTCGAATGATGATTCCCTCTTATTTAAAGAGGGAACCCCTTCGATACATTTGATCAAAAATTACAATGTGTATCTGAGTCCTATCTTTAGTCGGATCTACTTTCTAAACCAGAATAGGATGTCCTAGTCCCGCGCAACAGAATACTATTACAGGTGCTGAATGAGATATTGCTGTCATGACTGGAGTAATAGCTTCTTCTTGTTGCTGCTGATGCTGTTTTAGCATCGCAATTCGCGGGCTGTTTCAACCACATGAATTGCGCTCTTGACTGTGTCGGCATTCTTATGTAGGAGCGACGGTTGGTGCTTGTTGACCGTTGACTGTAATGGCTTCCTTTGTGTTTCAGCATCGTCGGTCCTGGCGGTTTCCTGTGTTTCAGCATCTGCGACTCCGGACTGTGTAACAGTTCTGTGTTTCAGCTTCTGCGACCTCGGACTGTGTAACAACTCTGTGTTTCAGCATCTGCGACTTCGGACTTTGTAACAGCTCTGTGTTTCAACATCTGCGACCTTGGACTGTGTAACAGCTCTGTGTTTCAGCAACAGGCTTCAAATGCTAATCTGCAGTCTAATCAATGGTTAAGTATGAAAGTGATGTAAAATATTATGCAAAACAGATTAAACATATAGTAATTAGAAGGGGCGTTGTATACCTTTGGAATGATCAGATAAAGTGATAGTATGAGTTTAAATGTGGGTGATCAAGAGTATAATAGTGGCAAAAAGTATAGGCAAAAAGGTACATTATGTGGTCCTAACATCCCCCCAACTCAAGGTGTTGCGTGTCCTCAGGCAACTCACTCTGAGTCAGAGTTTGAATACCGACTCTGATCATGTAAATCACTCAAGCAGTAGCTCTGGGAGGTACTATCCGTTGGCGTTCTGAACCCTTGGACCTTCTGTAATCTTTGCCATGATGCTGTTTCTGTCTTCTTAGGCAGCTTATATTTGATTTGATACTTTTCTATTGGCAACCAGAGGATAGGAAAATAAAACCGGTACCCTATCCAGTTTTCAGCACAGTGCTGAATACACTGGATGTAGTTAGGCACCCTGGAAATTGCTACCTCAAGGTTGGTAGGATTAAGAGGATTGTGTTGTTGTCTCTTTTCAGTGGATTGCTGTCAAAACAGATTATTTGCCTGGAGGGCAGGAATCTCTATGGAGCTGATGATGTGCTGACAGTCCTGGAGTACTACTGATTGTAGCTGCTGAACATGTTCAGTGACTCCTGGTTTCTTTAAGAACTCATAATATTTTGTGACAAAGGTGGCTGCCTTCTGAGGTTCTGGTCTTATCCAGAGGAGGCGATTGTCTTCATTGTGCTTGGCCGCCAAAAAGTCATCTTGCCAAATGATTTGATTGAGGAGAAAGGAGGTGAACGCTCGAATCTGAATGTCCCCAACAAGAGGATTGAGGTTCAGCTGCCTGTTCTCCGGGATGGCTTCGTTGTGGAAATATGCCTCACAGAGGAGGTGCTGATCTCTAGTAGATGCTGCTGTGAAAGTTTTGACAAAGTCTGCTGGGTGTATTAGTGCATAGGATTTGCCTTCTATAATTGATTTAATTTGGAACCATGTGAGTCGCTCCATAAGGAACAAGGAGTAGTTACAAGATGGTTTTCTTGTGGCCAATAGCTTTTGTGTCAAATCAAATACTTGGGCCATTCTACCTTTTAACTCCTTGTTCTGTTTCTTGAGGGTACGAACTTCCTCACGTGTCTGCTCTAGAGCTTCCCAATTTGAGAAAGCGTGATTTATCCAGATTTGTTTGTGCACTTGCAGGTTTTTGGCTTGTGTTTCAGCATACTCTTTCTTCCATTGTTGTATTTCTGCCTGCTCATCCCAGAGCTGAGTCTGTGTTTCAGCGTTGGAAGTAGTGGGATGAGATAAGGTCTGAGTAGATTGTTCCCTGGAAGTGGAGAGATTGATCTGGTTGGGAGGTGTAAATTCCTCCATAGGCACTGTCTGTACAGCCTTGTTGACCAAGGTAGGGGCTTATTTTGTTGCAACGCAGGGCTCAGTCTTAAGCTTGGGAGGGCCTGCTGGTTCTTGTGTTACAGCAGGTTCAGTCTTACGCTTGGAAGGGCCTGCTGGTTCTTGTGTTGCAGCAGGTTCTTCCTTGACTACAAAAGGTGAAGGAGTAGGGGCTGCTCCTGGCACTGGGACTTGAATTACCTTATAGCCTGCTTGATAGTAAATATCTCCACATTGGCAACACATATATTCTTTACACGAGCTCTCTGTAGTCTCCTTTGACCAGGTTGTTGTTCGAGCTAAGGCGTACCGATTTAATTCTTTTTCATATGCTTCCTTTGCCCTGGCTAATTCTTGCTGATATGCTTCCAATTGAGACTTTAAAAACTCGTTTTCTTCCAAGACATCGGCCATTGTTGGTTTGGATTGAGAGATGACTGGTTCTTGTGTGGCAGTCATAGCCTCATTAGCTGGTTCTTGTGGAGCAGCTACAGGAATGGCAGCTGATGCTTGTGTTTCAGCCTCTTGGTGTAAGGAGAGTAGTGTTTCAGCACCTTGGAGCTCTGATTCATGAATCTCAATGTCACTGTCAGCGACTGTTTCTTGTGTTTCAGCCGTAGCTGGTTCTTGTGTGGCAGCTATGGCTGGTTCTTGTGTTTCAGCCACTGAATGGGTAGCTGGTTCTTGTGTTTCAGCTACTTTATTTGAGGAGAATAGTGTTGCAGCATCCGGGGTCTCTAATTCCTGTATCTCAATTTCAATGTCAGCAACTGGTTCTTGTGTTTCATCCGTAGCTGGTTCTTGTGTGGCAGCTATGGCTGGTTCTTGTGTTTCAGCCACTGAATGGGTAGCTGGTTCTTGTGTTTCAGCTACCGGGTTTGAAAGGAAAGATGGCGCACCACCCTGGGCATCTGGTTCTTGTGTTTCAGTGCCCGTGGGTGGGATAGGCAAAGATCTCGGGATTTGGGAGGTTGGAAATGTACGGGGTATGAGTCGAATGGGTTGGGAATCTAGGGTAGTGGCAATAATGGGTGGCCTTGTTGAGGCCCTTGTTCGCTTTTTCGTAAGAATGGCGGAAAGAGGGGAATTTGTTTTCGTTTTCGTGAGGGTCTTTCCTCAATGATGGGGCAGGGGGAAATGTCCGGCTCAGAATCATCACTAAGAATATGAAGGGCGGGAGTGGATGATTCGGGTAAGGTATGAGGCGGTATTGGTATGGCAGGGGGATTGGTTGGTCTGGTTGGTTCTGTAGGTGGGCTATTAGGTACTTTTGGGGAGTCGGGGGTTTTGCTGTTGCTGCTCCTGGGGGTTTTCAGGAATTTCAGCAGCTACTTGTGGGTTTATGGGCGGGTTATTTAGGGGAAGGTTTTGTTGAGCAAGTCCCCTTTGGATGAGTAATTGGACAAGACGGTGATGGGTAATTGAAAGGCTGGGATCTTTAGCTTTTCTGCAGTAATGCACCATATTTTTCAAACAACCCAGCAAATAATAAGGAATATTGACCCGTCGATTGTGCCTTAAATGAGATAACAGAAGGAAATCGTGCTGATAAACTACCTGGTATCGGCCCTCGTAGGTTAGGTAATGCTTGATGAATCTTGCAACTTCCGGCCATGGGGGTGGCAATGAGCTGAGTTGAATGCCTCGGCCTTTAAGTACAATTCGTTCTTCTGGCAAGAAGAAGTTCTGCTGAACATTCTGAATGATATGTTTTCTGCTGAACATGCGAGTGCCGTCCATAGGGAGGCCTGAGACCTCTGCTATATCTTCCTCTGTTACTGAAATTCTGACTCCTTCGACAACGAAATGGTCCTCCTGAAGGTTTAGGGCAAATTGCAGAACCTGTTGTTCATTATACCACTGGAGTCTCTGGAAGTAACTGAGCCAACCTGCCTGCTGAAAGATTTGATAAGCTGCTGGATAATGTTCTAACAACGCTGTGGTGGCGGGTTCATTCCGTATGACAGATCCTCCCATGGCTACCAGCTCGGTAAGATACAACGTTAAGAGTTTGAGTATCAGCTTCTGCGCAGAGTGAATTTTCCGAACGACGTTATGCAAAATGACGGTCAAATGTGCGAAAGGGTGGTGAAATAGGGGTGACGGCGGTGAATTTGTGTGAAATGATGGTATCGAAGATTTGACGTGTACTCCCCTCCCGTCAAGTGCGGCTAGTAATGATTGCACTTGAGTGGTCATAATGATATAGGATCTTCCCATTAACTATAGTCTAACTGAATTACATAAAATTTACATACCTTGCCTTACCTTTTGATTCGTTCTACAAACAAAATATCGTGCCTGTCAGTGGTATTCCTGTCGTGGCGGGGACTTTTGATCTAATAGATGAATTGTGTCGAGGGTTTGCTGACTGGAAGGACGAACTATAATATGAGGGCGTAAAAGCTTGCTGACAGATGATGGTGAAAGACTGGTGTTTCAGCAACAGAAAAGAACGAAACAATTGCTAGACAGTGTTGTTTCGGTGATGAGAAACTGTGAAGAACTGCTGAACAATGATGTTTCAGCATCGAAGGAAAGTCAAGAGTGCTGAACAATGGTGTTTCAGCATCGGAAGAAAGTCAACAGTGCTGAACGGTGGTGTTTCAGCATCGGGAAAAAGTCAACAGTGCTGAACGGTGGTGTTTCAGCATTGGGAAAAATGATGAACAGTTGCTGGCAATGGTGTTTCAGCAACGGAAAAGAAAAGGCGAAACAATTGCTGGACGGTGTTGTTTCGTCGATGAAGAATGGTGAGGAAATGGTGGACTGTAGTGTTTTGGGAGTAAGAAAAATAAAAAGTGCTGAACAATGGTGTTTCAACATCGGGAAAAATGATGAACAGTTGCTGGCAATGGTGTTTCAGCAACGGAAAAGAAAAGGCGAAACAATTGCTGGACAGTGTTGTTTCGTCGATGAAGAATGGTGAGGAAAGGGTAAAAATGGTAAAAGGTTGCTGATCAGTGATGGGGGATTAGGTGCAGGGTTGGTGGTAGTGGTAGTGAAGGAAAGGAACGAATTGCTGCTTGTGGTGTTTCGGCATCGGAAAAGTCAAGAGTGCTGAACGATGGTGTTTTAGCATCGGGGAAAATCAAGAGTGCTGAACGGTGGTGTTTCAGCATCGGGAAAAAGTCAACAGTGCTGAACAATGGTGTTTCAGCATCGACAAAGCTTGTCTCGTTAAAGTAGGATCGTCCTTTCCTAGTGGCTATGCTTCGATCGGGAATCTGCAAAAATCGACTGTAACATGATACTTCTTGACAGGGATTATTAGTAAGTGAAAAAAATCTAATTTAATCTAGCACTACAGAAATTAACTTAAAAAAAATTAATTGCGATTAGGGGTAGGAACCCCCTCAACGAAGAGCAAATGGGCGTCTGCCATGCATGTAGTCTTAAAATCTTCTTTAGAAATAGGTCGCTGGTACAGACGGAGCCGATGACCATTTACAAGTAATGGAGTTTTGGAGTCATCGATTGTGAGGAGCCTTACTGTTCCATTGGGGAAAACTGTGTCTACTTCGTAAGGTCCAAGCC